>VXBU01006597.1:268781-350829 GCA_013400315.1 Bombycilla garrulus | reverse complement strand
TCTTCCAGCATCCTCCACAGAACTTTTGAGAAACAAGACATTTCTTTTGAATCAGATATCCATTATCAATTTGGACAGAGAGCGTCTGAACCAGTATTATCTGCAAATGATTTATGAGGGCAGGTATTTCTCTACCTGAACATTTTAGTGAAACTATAAATATCAGTGGCGACAGAGATTCAAAGGAAAAGCTTGGAAAATATTTTATATGGGAAGTTAGTTCCATCTGATGAAAATTTTAATTCACCATTTCTGTGTTTTTAAAGAGCTTTCATGTTAGCCAGGTCTATCGCTCTTTCTTGCTGATATTTTCCAAATACTATAAATGCTTACCTATTAATAAAATCTACTGAACTGAGGTCTTCCCACTGACATTAACTAAGAATGCATTCAAGTCTGAACTGTTACTCAGAAGAAACAAGTACATTCAATACAGCACTGTAAAGCCAGTGTTTGAAATTGTTCATGAAGAATATCCTCAAAAACCCTCAGAGAAACAGTATCCCCTCCTCTGTTGTGTAACCTCCAACACAATGAGCATCAATAGGCCATTTACCTTTAGGAGTCATCCATCTCCTGCTCTCTAAAATGGTGGCAGTAATTTCTTCTCCGAAAGGAGAAGGATGGTTTTATACAACTGCTCTATGTGGGGTACCTACCTCAAAATGTACTATGTATATTCAGGGTCTTCAGACTTCTCCTTCACACTCTGTTCAGACCTTGAGATTATATTGGAAGCTCCACACAGAATTATTGATAAAATAATTCCAAACCAGTTTAATGACCATTCTGATATATATTGCATTATTTTCAGTTTCCAACAAAATCTACTTTGTGAAAAAGATAAAAAGAAAAAAGGAGGGAAAAAAAAAAGCCTGTTCTCTGTGGAAAAGATTTTTTAATTGTTAATTTCACTTCTAGATGAAATTCATGTTTTTCTGAGCTTCTTTTTTACCCTTTTCTTATTTATGTTTATTATTTCTGTTCATTTATTTCTCAATTATTTTTAGATAGATCAAAAATAATAAAAAATAAAAACATCTCTATAAATTGAAATGGAAAGAATTCTCTTTTATAGTACTATAAATGTGTTCAGCTGAAGTGAATGTTAGGGAAAAGCATGTATGTACTGAAATTCAATTGTAAAAAGGGGACTTTACACCTGTGTTTCTGTCTTCATTAGGACATTTTGACATTTACCTAAGTGTCAACTGGAATGCACATATGCTGGATCACACCCTGTATTTACTGTTTTAATAATAATGTATCTATTAAACATGTTTCCTATCAGAAGATTTCAAAATGTTGGAAACATAAAACCGAATTAAGCATCATTATTAACATAAGAAGGTAATATTAACCTTCTTTCATGGTTAATAAAACCAATATATCAAACCTAAGCAAAAGCCTTTCAGTTTTGTGATAGTTGGGTTGGGTTTGACTTTAGAACTTCATTTTAGGCATCAGGGAGCTGGCCAGTGCTACAGAGAAAATAACTTAGTATTCTAGTTTTTTATATTACGCTTTTTACATCTGAAAATCTACCAGAATTTAACGTGAACTATTTTAAAAAATTGGAGAAAATAGAGTTTTGTATAATAAAGTTACATAGCTGCATAGTGTTTATGATTTCTCATTTGTATAGTTAAGAACCATGCTTAGTTACAATAGTACAATAAACGTTGCCCAAGTAATCCAGGGAAACAACTTTTACCATAGTGAAGACCCCATTAGGAAGACAGGCTAGGTCCAACTCAGATTTCCTTTCTCATATTTATTGCATAAGGAATCATATATGGAATGCACTCTGCTGGATGAAGAAGAGTTCATGAAAGGCAAAAGAGGAGCCCATAGGCCTTTCACATCCTTTTTCAGCTCATTGCTGAATGGTGTGTTCATCCCAGAGACTAAATCCTTCCTGTCAAAATATGAAGGGCTCTGTCAGGACTGGTAATTCAGTGCAAGGAGGAGGAGGGAGAAATTAAATGGCTGAGAATTGCTACAACAAGGGTGTAAAGGAAAGAGAAATACTTACAACATCCTGCAATATTGGAACACTGATGAAAAAAATGCTAGATTTTACTAATGTATGACTGTACCATGACACAAATACATAAAATAAAATACGAGAACCACCAGAAAAAAATTCTCTAAGTATGGCTATAAATAACCATATTTACGATTGGTAAGTTTTGCACGGCCCTATAAAACAGGTATTCTGACACACAGGATTTTAGCAATATAGTTACTAGAGTGACTAAGAAAACCATTTTCCATCAAATTAGTGCCTCTTTCTCCCTAAAATGTGTCTGACTAAAGCAGAGATAATGTAAAGTTCAGCTATCAAAAATGGCTTCATTAAGAACTTTAATGAAGCACATGGGAGCCATTTATTGACTTCTCAACTATTAAGACATAGCATTATTACTGCTTTAACAGTATTTCCATTTTCATTTAGGAAATAACTAATCAAGGGATCAATGTACCAAAGACTTTATTTTCTCTCCCATGGGTCACTGAAAGTACATTTTTTAAAATGCAAAAAACGTAAAGGCAATTCCCCCCAGCGCCATATCACATAAGCAATTTAAAGAAATAACAAGGAATGCTAAAGGTCAATGGCTCCTGATCTAAGCCATGTTATAAAACAAATGAAAATTGTTCATGGTAATTCTACCTTTCTGGTGGAAGTAAGAGATCGCTTTCACATCAAAGAGGCTTACCTCCGAAGTATGCAAAGCACCTCCACCCTGACCCGCTGTCAACCTGTGAGACATTTCTATTTCTCAGCCTTACTTAGAATGCAAACTACTGTTTTCCTGGTAGTTCTCACAGCTCCACTTCCTTTGAGGTACAGATGTGTAGCCAAAGAACCCAATCAGATAACACCCATTTACATATTTATAAAGTCTCCTGTAAAATCTCGTATCAATTGTTGCCACTATATATAGCCCTTTCAAAGTATCTTGTGGGCACAAGCGCTCCACTGCACTGCTCCCTTCAGGAGTCCAGATATATCGTATAATGTGATTTCAATGTAAATGTGGCCCATCACACAATCATACCACTTCACAAACTCTTTTCTGCTGGGGTAGCTTAAATCTAAACACACTCAAGCAGCTTGCTGCACTGGAGCAAGATTTCCTCCACATAAAAAAAGTCAAAACCCCCAACACAACAATGCCAAGAAAAAAAAAATCTGAACATTTTCCGCAGAAAGATGGGCCGTCTCCAAATCCTTGTGCCCTATCAGACAAATTAAAGTAAATCAAGCATGAAATGAAGCAGAAGAGCCCCGAGATAAGGCTCCTTTAAGTCGTTTACAGATTAGGATAGAGAGAGGTGCATCTGGTCTCTGGCAGTGAAGGAGGCCAGTTTCTCATCTCACAATAGCAGCCTGTGTATAGGATTACCTTACCTTGTCACTGACAAGGGAAAAAGCGCCTGCAAAATGTCTCTAACTAACTTCCTAATGTTCCCAGCTAAGTTCTCTTATTAAAGTATTAACTGTTACAATGATAGAAATAAATTTTGATAAAACAAAATAAAAACAGACACCAGTCTGATTTATGAGCTGGTCAGACACTGATAAACTGGAGGCTCTGCTACCAGCAGATGAGCCTCTTCGCTTATCAGTCAGGATTTCACTGCTAGAAACAGCAGATAACTTCCCAACTGGAATTAGGGATTCAGTGAACTGTGTGTTACTGGTCAGACTGGTGCTCCAGCAGCACCTAAAAAGGCCTCTTCTGTTATCCGACGAGATTTTGTGCGGCACGCAGTGAGATGTCTCCCTGCTGGACGTGACGGCTGAGCTCAGAGGTCTGCACAGCTCATGGGTAAACTCGTGCTCCTGCGGTGGCAAACCAGCCTCTCTCCTCTTATCAGCTTCTACAAATTGCAGGCCTGCCTTCCTGCCTTCCTTCCTTAGGAAAACGTGTCTCTCCGGCAGCGCCATCATCCACTTCTGCTTCTCCTCTGCGGCCCCTGTACAGCAGAGACCAAACCAAGGCAGCGTTTCCCGCGGTGGCTGCGCCGCCCAGGCCGGCCCGGCTCGGCCTCCGCCCACAGCAGCCTCCCCTCAAGCACAGCCGGCCCCGGGGTCGCTCCAGCACGGCGCTGAGCACGTGCACAGGGAAGGCAGTCCTGGAAGTCTCTCCCTTTCCAAACACTTCAAGCCCACCACACTCAGCACCTCGTAACTGGGACAAGAGTATCCTGCTTAATGACGCCGTGCTGGAGGTGTCCTTAGTCTTGATGTGCTGTGCTGCCCTGCAAATGCAATGACTACTCTGGGTGTGAAGACACCTCCTACCCCTTCAACAAACCAAAGCAAGGATTTGCTATGCAACCCAGCACTAATCAAGCATATTTATATATTAAGAAGAAAGCAGGTAGATGCAAGCTAACACATACTCATAGCTGAACATGTACAATACTTCAAAAGAAGCAAAGTAACAAATCAACCTAAAATTACTGCCTGCTTTATAATTTCCACCTTTTAGTTTTCCTTGTGAATACCAGAAAAATAAAATGTTGTGGGGTTTTTTTGGACAAAAAATAAGATGTTCTGGACACCAAAACAGCAGTATTAAAAGAAAAAAAATAAATCACTCCTTAGAGAGATTTTATATAACCTTTTCTTACACAAGGAATAAAAATCTACAGGTTGTCTAATTCCAGTGCCAAAGTATGCAGTAGGTGTGAGGATGAAAATATGTACTATGCTTTTCAATTTGCTGCAGCTCTAGAATGAAGAAAAAAATCCTACCATTACAGTACTGTAAACTCGTACTTGATCAAGACTACACTTTTACCCTCAAAGCTCTGCAGAAAAGGTCTATGTGCACCCTCATTTCCCAGATGAGAATACTTTAAAATAGATCTGAATATTTGTTACCAATATTTAAACCATCCAGACACAAAATATAATTTTACTGAACTAATCCATAAAGAATGTATGGCAGAATAGCAGCAAGTATGAAATTTTCTTTCAGGCTTTAACTGTCAGACCCTAAATCAATGGCGCTTCATGAAATCTTCCTAAATGTACGAAAAAGGAAGACAGAAGGCACTGCATCTCAGCCCAGAGCACCTTCTCCAACCAGTCTTTCACACCACTCTGAATCCCTTACTTACTTCCTGCTTTTTTGGGATATTTGCAAGACTGTGTCCAGCTCTGCATAACATGCAAGCCAGCTGAACTGAGGTGTGTCCTTCTCCTCCAAAGCTGCCTACGCTCAGACTCCTTTGATGCAGTGACATCCCCTTACTGGCCTTGTATTTGCACACTCTAGAAGGTTTTGAGGACTGGGGTTTTATTTTCTTCCTGAAGGCTATTTCATTGCCTTTTCATTTGCCAGGCATCACTTACTGCTATGAAAATGAAAACCATGCCATTTTATCACCCAAGAATCTCACAACTAACTGTGTTACAAACAGGACAGGTGGGTGAAATTATGCATTCCCACAGGAGAGACCTTTCATCCTTTGGAAAGACTGTCTGAACAAGGGAAATAATTTTTTTTTTACTCACTAACTGTCGGGATTAATTTCAACGGACCCCAGCACTTTCAAGCACAACCTCTCCTTCAATGAGACCAGATGAATTTCTGTTCATATGTGAAAAATGTCAGCTCTCATTTCACTGATTCTTACTTGCATTTTAAGTATACACTGCAAAACTGCATCAGTGCAGTACCTTATGCTGACAAATATGATGAAATCATGTTTAAAAATTATAAACTGGTGTCTTATTCTGCCTGCATTTTGTATGAATAATAATCCAAAAGGTAGAAAAGCACAAGCTCTCTCTGTGAATTGAACACACCTGATTTGCAGCTGTCACTCTTTTTGCAGGCATATACCAATGACATGTGAAGGCACTGTGAAACACAAATATGATCTACCTGTATTTTGCACTCATTTATTTACACTAATTTTAATGTTTGTCACAAATATATAGAGGATTTGAGGCAGAGGAGAAAAAAAGTATTTATTTGTACCTTAAAATTATTCTCAGTGAAATTTAGATAATAATTCTCTTCTGTGCAGAGAATTGATACATTTACAAATCTGTGACCACAGCTGTGATGTCTAACAAGCACTCCGTTTGCCACTGTCAAGTAATAAACTAATTTAAATTTTGCCAAAAATGAGCATGTTTTATTCTCCTATTTATTAATATTGTGAGAAGGTGGCACGTTGTACTACTCCTATTTTTGTAGCAGACTCACACAATTCTTGTGACAAATTTTTGTTACCTTGTTGTATCAAAAATATTCAAACCATTTCACATTACACTAAAACAGCAAATATTAATCCACAGAAGAGGGGTTACTTTTTATTCAATAATTTACTATGTTATGTAACATAATTTTATGTAAGTTCCTTTAAAAGCTGTAATGCCATCATTTCCAAAAGCATTTCGAAACATGACAGTCCTTCTAAACTCTACATGCAAACCAGATTCTTAGTGCCATATATGACCTAGGACACAGTATTATTATAAAAATGATAAGGATATTAATGACTCCAAATGATAATAAGTGACACCTATATGAAAATCACTTCTTTAGTACTAATTAGAGTGTTGATTTCTTTATATTAAAGTGCTGATTAAGTAATTTTAGATTCTTGTAAAAGAAACAAAAGAACTGCAGCAGTTCTAGATTCATCAATAGTTTTGATCTTTACTAGCCCATGTTAACAGTGTGGTAAATAATAAAAATAATAGTAATACTAATAAATAATAAAATGCAATGCAACCCTGCTTAGGAATAAGTGCAAGATGGCACTTTAGCCTGGTGGCCTCCACCAATATACCAAAACGAGCGTTATACAGTTTTCCCATGAATTTTCCCAGTTTTTTTACCATGAACTATTCTTTGGACTTTGGACTATTCTTTTACCACCACTATAATTTCCCATTCTCAAAATACTCAAAAGCAATGAGGAAGGTTACTGATCTGATATACTAAAATGAAATTCCCAGATTAATGGATTCTGAAAATACAAAATGCTGCTGTACTTTCAATTTTCTAAGTGTATTACCTAGCACAAAACTTCTGATAAGAGATCCTCAAAGCCATGGGGATCTTCAACACAAACATAAACTTTCTCTGATGGTCCAGTATACTAAAGACAGATGAAAATCTATGTTGGTTGCTTTAGACATCAAAATGTCACCTACACTGATTTTCTGTAACCAGTACAAGGCATGTGAGTGCCATGCTGCAGCCAGTACCACAGCCAACCACAGAGACTTCATCTTTCAACAGGCAGGTACAATTTATAGCTGGATCCCTAAACAGTCCATAGCCAAAATGAGTGAAGAGCAAGAGTTCTGTTCACACTCCAGGGTCCATGAGATGCCATATGGACTTATACCTCACTATGGTACTAACTAGAATTAATTTTCAATTACTTACCTCTGATCATTTATGAAACAGTTTAATGATCTAGCCAGTGTAACCAGAATCCATTTTAACCCTAAGAAACTTCTGGTATTCCTTAAAAATATTGTATTAGAGCTATAGAAAATAATCAGACACTTTATAATGAGAACTGAACTATTAATCGTCATGAGCTTAATTTCAATGATTTATACCATAAAGGAGATTTAAACTGACTCCCATGCTTCCAAACAAAAACAACACAGTGGAAGACAACTGAATGCATTATACACTGGATATCTTTACAATACCTTACAACAGACCTCATATGACACATAGTGTTATATTTTTAACAGGCTTATTAAGTTATGATTTAAAACAGGATTTAATATATTTAAAGAATAAATGTAAAGTAGTCATGGTTTCTTGAACTCTGTTCCTGTATGGCAGATCTAATTTCACTGAAGCTGGTCCAAATAAGAGATTTTTGAAGATCACAAACTATTACCAGCAGTTTTAGAAAACTAAGTGGAGGATGATCAAGTGTGACAGACTATGTGATCTTATATGTTTAACTCAGCAACACATGCAGCAGACTATTCTTTTTTTTTGTCTTTCTTAAGTTCTTGTGCTAAAGACCCAACTTAGTTTGACCATTCTGAATGTACATCTACCTTGTGTATTCTTTGTGTGGCATAGAGATATTTAAAGTAACATGAACATGAAGCACGAAGCTTCTAAGTTGTAGAAATCATCTAATTGAGGCATCACAGAGCTATGAGGATTAAGTTGGTTTTACTCACGTCTCTTCTTTTTTTTTTCCCCCTAACTTAGCCACACCTAATTACATTAAAACCATTGTTTTTTAGCTACACAACAATTCTTCCCACATCAATTTCTGTTTCTTAGGATGCAGGTATATTCTGGCTACATTGCAAGTGTAGACATTCTAATGTACAGTAGCTGAGAGAACTGATTGTTAGAAAGACATAGGAAGAGTAAGGCAGGGAAAATGAAAGATTATTACGAACATTCAGGAAGGCTCACTTTTAACTACTTTTGTTCAAGATCCACTTAAGCTGATCAAAGACATGATCATCTATCCCACTAGTGCCTCCATACGTTTTTCACAGCAGGCAGGCTAAAATTACTTTTCCATTAAAATAAAATTAATTATACACCTATGTAAACCCATGTTTGAAGGAATCTAGACTAACTTATGATAAATAGTTCTGAAGACAGCCCATAAGCCTTGAGTTCAGGACAGAAACAGAAACAAGCAGCCTCTCTGTGCCAGTGCCAGGTCTTTGCTGGATGAAGCATGTACTTTTCAAAGTAGAGGCATTAAACTCTCTTTCTCTTCAAATAAAACAATACACAAACCAAATAAAATGAATAATGAAACCCTTAAACCTTCAGCTGCTCTCTCAACTGTCTCTATAATAACCCTTAAAAAGCACAATAACCAGTATTATTATGCTAAGCAGTACCTATTCATATAGCAGCATCCAGTCCTTTCCTCCATAAGCTCACGGTCTTATAAACACTTGAAAAACCTATAAATACTTGTTTTAACAGACTTACAAATAAATTCAAGTGATCTTGACTGTACACTCTTGCAGCAGTGAAGCCTTTTCTGTAGGAGGTGTCTGAAAAAATCGTCCTGCAACTATTGTTTATCAAAGAATTATTGGCTATTTTCACTTGAAAGGGCCGAGTGTATTTCCCCCTCCACCTCTTTCATGCATTTATCAGTAAAAAAGATTGTCTTATATTCTCTTTTAGCACAAATTACGTATTTAATTCCAATCAGTTTACTAATTGCTCCAAAGTCAAAATGAAAACTAAATTTATAAAGGTAGATGAGGGTTCACTGATTCCCTGCTCTCAGGGCTCTGATGCTTTAAGTAGGGTAAGAAGAGGAGTGGAAGAAGACAGAAAAAATTTTCAAAAATTGTTTAGTTTGAAATACTCTAATTCCCATTAGAAGCATACAACTACTTTATCTTTCTTCTTTTGCCATTAATTACAAATAAATTCATCTTTCTCTTGTGAAGCCTGAAGTTTGTTGTTGTTGTTAGATGAGTTGCATTCAAACTCCAACAAAAAAGATGAAGCCAACATTGAAATTCATCTCACAGTCCAGAATTTACTTAACGGCCAGCCTGTGCGCTGTGATAAACGGAATGATGATCCGGCAACATGTCTTTATCCATGGTTTGCTTTAATTAACGCTGGCTTGTTTGTTGAAAAGATGATTAATATGCCAATGAAAATTGCATAATTGAATACCACAACACTGGCACAATCAGAAAGACACATGCAGTTTTTTGATTAACATTTATTATTATTATTATTATTGTGTGTTTTAATGTACTCTTCTCACTACGAAATCATGCAGTTTTTGACCGAGAAGTGAGGAAATGCCAGGTTAAGTGCAAGATCTTCTGTGGGTAAGACAAAAGATATTATGCAATCTAAGCATGAATACATAGTTACTTGGTCAAGCAGCCATTTTCCCAAACTCAAAATAGAAGCCAAGCCACCTCAGAAAAAAGGAAATACAGAAAAAAATAACAAGCCATAACAAAAGCAATAACACAAATATCAAAACAATAAATGGCAAAGACTTTTAAGCAAAAAGTACGAAAAATAAAAACAATATACTCAGTATGACAAGATTTTGTAGGCTGGAAGTGGATGAAACATTATTTAAGGAACAGAAATTTGAAGAAACTTCTACTGGAAAAACAACACATTAACAAAGCACTAAGGGACTATCCCTTTCCAGAACTTCACTTGAACAATTGTACTAACTGCGAATTGTTAACATATTCATCTGGTTAATTCCATGTTATGTCAGGCACAAGAGTAACAATTAAGTCCAGTGTTTATTTTATCTATACTGTTTATTTCATCAGCTTCCCTTTATTTACTTATCCTTACCATCCAACTTAAGGCAGATGTCAATGCTATTTAACACTGAGTCTTATGCAAAACCTGATTTTAAGGGCTAGGACCATAACTTTCTTTACAAAACTGAATTCAGACTTGCATACCAATTCAATAGGATATATAATACTTCTGTAAATACTGTCTATTCTGGAAATAAGCTAATAGTAAAATTGACAAGTTCTGAGCTAAGGGAAGACAGAAATATTTCCAGACTTTTCCCCCAAAATTAGCATCTACTGCTTTCATACTTTCTTCAGTGCTTTAAGCAGGCACAAGAATTTTCTGATAACTGAAGTTCCATTATTTAGATTAATAAACACTTGCACAGGATAACACAAAGCAAATACTGCTGCACCTTTACTATAATCAAATAAAACAGGAAGGAAAGATTCCCACTTATTTCTTTCTACAAAAAGCAGCACAAGTGTGAAGATTTCTGCAAGAATTGCCTTTCATGGATCCCCACATTGTCCTTAGATGGATGATAGAAAAAAGGAAGGAGAAAACTTCCAGAGGAAAGGGTTGTGTGCTCCAACTGCAACCTTTAATGACTTCTGTGGGTCTAAAGGGACCAAAGGAGGTACTGCATACCTCTCAGGAATCCCAGATAACACACAATTCTCAGGATAAGTAGTGAGAGCTCAGCTGAGCAGGTAAGACAACCTGGAAAAACATGAGAGTGAGAGAAGGAATCCATTCCTCCCGCTTCATCCTCCAAAGCCATTCTCCCCTATATTCCAAGCAGACTCCTGAATGCTTTGCTTTGAAATTAATATATTTTTGTAGAAAAATCCTATGTAAGATAAGCACATTGAGGAGACACAAAACTCACAGGATTTCTAAGCAAGAGACTCAGCAAGGCCTCTCCCAGCCTACCTGTGCCTTTGGGAGACTGTGAATTTCCAGTCTGTAGTTTAGCTTGGGGGTTATTTAAACTCCTGTATGCCCCTCTTTTGCAACTCAGTATCTGCAAAGTAGTGTCAGGGCAATCAAGAGGAAGGTTTTGCTTTTGAAGCGTCACAAAGGAGCCACAGGAACCACTATTTTATTTCCTCATTCAGCTGTTCTTAGAATAACTAGAAAAGGGCCTTTACCTTAGGAGGTGGACATTTTTTGTCAGTTCTTATAGCTAAGAAAAAATACAAGCTATCCTATTAATTAGGGACAGAGAACTATATCTACTGAAAGACTATTCAAATAGGAAAAAAAAAAAACAACTTGGGAAATATATGATTGCTGAAAAGATACAAGCATTTTAAATGAAACCATATTAAAAATACTTGATCAAAACCCAAATAGGTTAGAAAACAGAAGATCTGAAGTTCATTTTTAAGTATAAATACATGAAAACAGCAACCATCCTTCAGCTTTAAAGGAACGTAAAACATCTGAGGGGCATTATCTAGGAAAGAGTGAAGCAGCTGGAAGTGCAGAGGCCCCCCACCCTGTACACCTATAACCAGAAGACACCTGGCCCCATCCAAAAAGCTGCCAGGGAAAACACTACACGGTCCACCATGGGACCCATAAACAGATCAATCTTTTCAGTTTCTCTGATAATGTAATCTTTCAACTTGACTATCTTCCACACATCTTCAAGTTATGGTGTCACCATATTCAAACTTTAAGTTATAGTAAGTATCACCGTTCATATTACTCTGTAGATTGTAGAGGCACACAGTGCAATTTGCTTAACTGCAGACCATTCCTGCTGTCCTGGAACTTTCTAGGCACAAATTATATAGGTATTTTTTCTAAAATTTTGTATTAAAAATGTATATTAAAAATATAACAATGTTAGGCTCTATAGATACAAAATTTGAGTTTCATTTTGCTGCCTTTTGATTTACCTTGTTTTCAAAGTAAATAAAACATTTTACCTTTTTATTTCTCAGAGTTCTTCCTAAGAACTGTAAGCCTTTGGTAGGGTTGCAAAAGAAGTAAATAGATGTGATAAGACAGACATATGCAAAAGTACGATCAGCAAATGTAGTAATAAACATTCCTCCATTTAAGGAAGCAGAGAGCATCAAATGAAGCATTCAAACAGCAGGTTTAAAATACAAAAAAAATATAGGTTGCTTTTCTACCCAACAGCAGGGCAAGAGTGTGAAGGCCAAAGCTTTAAAAATAACAGAAATTCATGCAAGCAAAGTTCATCAAGTTTATCAAATGTAAATGTAACAACACAACTACTGATCAAGGAAGGCAAAGACTGCAGAATATCAGAAGACAGGTAGGTATAACAGGGGAAACACAACTGTCTGTGTGCTGTGTGCTTATCATCTTTCCCAATTCATCCATCAGTGGCACTGCCACAGATACAATTCTAATTCATTTGCAAGCACCCAATACAATTGTAAGATATTTCTTCTGCAAATTCAGTGTACTGAGCATTTCAGCGTCTTCTACAAATTTCTAAAAATTTGTCTTCTGTAGTTTTCAAACTACCATTCTTTTTCACTTTTTTTTCCTATTTTTTCCCAGTATTTCTTCTCCTATTGAGACATGTAAAATCTAGAATGTAACTGACTCTGTCTCATTGCAATGGAAGACCAAAATTTTAATTCCTGATTACATTTTGGGCAACCAAAAAAAGCATGCATTTCTTT
Organism: Bombycilla garrulus; assembly: GCA_013400315.1. Taxonomy (NCBI): domain Eukaryota; kingdom Metazoa; phylum Chordata; class Aves; order Passeriformes; family Bombycillidae; genus Bombycilla; species Bombycilla garrulus. Next base: position 337,868 of record VXBU01006597.1, on the reverse strand, counting down.
TCCTTAGAAGTTTCAAAAACTATCCCAACTTAGTTTTCCCAACTTATTAAAATAACTTGAATCAAATAATTAATAAAGTTGTTAAGTAAAGACAAATAAATGAATCCCTACTAAGAACAGGTCTCTTTAAATCACTGCCAAATGGTGTCCTTGAAATTCAATACTTTACAATTACAGGAAAACCTTTTGTTTATGAGTTCTGTGCCAGATTCATTCCAAGTGCTTGTGCCCTCATACATGGCAATTTGAATTAATCAGTTAGAGTATGGTTTCATGACGATCAGATGTTTCATTAATACAAATATCAGATTTCTTCTTTACTAACATGTAACTTAGTATTAAAATATCCAATATATATTACCTAGGATCTCTTTAGTAGAGATTTATAATTTATGATACTAAATTCATCTAGAGAATAGACTGCGAACCATGAAGACATGTGAATGTCTCTGACTTGAAAAGAGCTACTTCCTGAGTAACTACTCATTAAATCAGTGAGGCACTCCCAATGCAGCCTTACTGGTTTCTGGACTTTTCATTCCAAATATTTTGTTTGCCCCCTTTCCGGAATACAAGCTGAATTATAGGTCAGGTTAATGAAAGTAATTACTTTATTCATCTGTTCAATTATTTCCTTAAAAATTCTGATGCATATTACCATGTTTGTGAATGCTACCAATTTATAATATTTCTCTGCACATATTTCTTTCTTGTACAATGTTTTCTTGCATTAATCCCATATGCTGTTTTTTAAAGATTTACTTTAAAAAAGAAATTATTTCCTTGTCACTAAAGGACTCATTCCTACAACTGTGCTAAAGAGGGCTAATGTTGTGCCAATACTTTAAAATCAAAAAGAAAATGACCTGGATAACAGACCTGTCAGTCTGATATTGATACATGGCAAAGCAGTTTCAACAGATGATATAGAGCTTAATTAATAAGGAATTAAATAAAAGTAATTAAATTACTGCCAATCAACATATGCTTAGGGAAAACATCTTAAAATACTAACTTAGTGTTTTCTATTAACTATCTGTTAAATCATATGCCACTAGTATTACATTTACTCTTCTGTAAGGAATTTGATTTAATACAACATTGCATTTTAATTATGGGTAAGATAACAGTAGTCAAAAAATAAAGCTTAGTAGAAACTGGACAAATGACAAATATAAATGTTGCTAGTCACTGAGTGGATGTACTTCCTGGTAAGCACTTGTTCTTGATTCTTTAGTACTTAAGATAATTATGAATGACTTAGAAAAAAGAATCAAATCACTTAATGATAAAGGCTGAGAAAAAGAAAACAATTGTAGAGGACTAAATAATGAAGAAGGCTGGTACAGGACAGCATAATGAGCTGGCAAATCTTGACTCACTGCATGTGTGGGGTAATAGAGAAAAACAAAATGCCCACGGGACCAAACAATGCAGGACATACCCTCAGGGCAGGGGACTCACTTCTGAGAAGCACTGGCTACACAAAAATGTTTGGGGATTCAGGCCTGCCATCATCTGAACAGGATTTCCCCGTTGAGCACTGCAGCCAGAAGTGGAAAAGCACAGCAGGGAGTTCTACTGAAGAGCAGCAATGGAAAGATACATTGTGCTGCAGCAGAAAGATTGTATTAACTGCGTAAGACACCTTGGCATCCGTCTACTCTAATTCTGTGCCAGTTCACTTGTCCTAGTCCCCAGAAATAAAGCTGAAAACTTTGAGGAGATTTACTGGAAATATATTAAAATAATTTAAAGACCAGAAAATATTTCATATGGCAAAAGAGCCAGGAAATTAAGTCTCCTAAGTGTATCAGAAAGAGTGCTATGCTTTGACTTGGGCATTCATATACGAGAAAGAGGAAGATAAATACGTGGTAGACTTCTTGATCAAGCAAACAATATTACAGCAAAAATATGATAAGGTAACTGAAAACTCCAGAGAGGCAAATTTAGTCTCAATTAGGCTGGATCAAATCAAACTATTAAAATTACTATAGGTTATAGAAGATCTAAATTCAAAAGTTAGTTTTCTCTACTCATCACTGGTAAGGCTACACCAGGAGTATGTACCCAGTTCGGGGCTTCCCTACACATGACAGACATGGACATACTGAAGATAGTCAATCAAAGGGCTACAAAAATTACTCAAGGACCAGCACATCTTTCAAATGAGGACAGGCTGAGAGAGTTGGGACTTCTTAACCCAGGGAAAAGAAAACTCGGGGAAATCTCATCCATGCATACAAGTACTTGAAGGAATGACGTGAATAAGATGGAAACAGGCTCTTTTCAGTGGTGCCCAGTGACAGGACTAGAAACAATGGGCCCAAACTGAAGCATAAGAAGTTGCCTTTGTGTGTCAGGAAACACTTCTTCACTGTGATGTGACTGAGATATCATCCAGAGAGGTTGTGTAGTCTCCCTCCTTGGAGATGTTCAAAAGCAGTCTGGAAATATTTATGAGCAATCAGCTCTAGATAGTCCTGCTTGAGCAGGAGGGTTGGAGTAGATGACCTCAGGAACTTTAGTCATTCTATGCCGCCATGATTCTGTGACATTTGGGCCCGGCTGGTACTGGTTACTAGGTCATCCTAATCCAGACGTTTGATAAAACAGGAGGAACCATGTTGTTTAGTGTCTTAATAAATGACCTGGAGGAAAGACTGGCATGCAATGTCATCAGATTTGCAGATGATATCAAACTGGGATGGAATCCATACAAAGGCAGCCTAGACAATTGGGATGAACAACCTTACAGGAACCTCATGAAACTTGACAAGGACAAATTTAATGTCCTGGGTATGAGAAGGAAGGAACCCTTGCAGTAGTACAGGCACTGTCCAGCTGGGAAAAAGCTCTGCTAGAAACACCTGGGAGGTGTTTGTTGACAGAAAGCTGAACCAGAGCCAAGAGTATTCCCTGGCACCAAAGAAGGTCAACAGCTTCCTGGGCTGTATTAACAGGAGCACAGACACAAAACCAAGGGACCACCAAACAAACCAAGGGCTTGTTAGACCACACCTGGAATACTATATTCCAGTCTTGGGAATTCCTTTGTAAGATGTTGACAAACTGAAGCAGTTAAGAAAAAGACTCTCAGAATGGTGGGGGGGCTGGAGCAGACAGGGAACTGAACTTGTTCAGGCTAAATAAGAGAAGACTTCAAGAGGAAAGCAGCTTGCAATATTGAGAGGAGGTCATCACGTAGGTAGAGGCAGGCTTTTAACAGTGATACATGCCAGGAGGAAAAGAAACACTAGACATTAATTTGAACAAGAAAGATTCAGAATGGATATGAATGGACACATTTTATTATCAGAATAGCTAAGCACTGGAACAGGTTGTCCCAAAGCACACGGAGTCTTCATACTTGGAGATTTTCAAGATCCAACAGGATAAAGACCCAATCCTCTTGGTCTGATCTCAGAACAACCACACTTTGAGAAGATCAGATAAAAGATGTCCTGAGGTCTCTTCCAAACTGAATTATTATAGGATAAAATATTGGTTTGAACATATGGTGCTCTTCAAACTGTAACTGAATTCGGCCCTAAAATATATCTTCTGATTTATGGTTTGTCAAACTGGATGTTTTCTTCTATCTTTTAATTTATACATCTTATAAATCTATCATTTCCCTTCCTGTTTTATGTAGTAGACTTAGTTTCAAATAGTCTAGGTCTATCATGAGTAGTTTGGCTCGTTAAAGACACACAAGCAGTGACACATGTACCTGTTATTAAAGCAGAATAGTCAAGTTGAAACAATACCCTTAGGAGAAGGGAGATGATGAGAAAAATATCAAACACTAACACATTATTTTTAAGTTTTCCTTCTACTTCTCTGCAAAAGCATCAGAGAGATTGAAGAATAGAGCACCTCATTTAAGACTCCCTCAAACCTGAGCTTTTTACAGATCATGAAACACTAGCTTGCTGTTTGCATCAGCCTGATGAAGGAAGTGCCCTTCTATTTAAGGCAAACCACAGAAGAAGCAAAAAAAAATCCTCTAGTACATATTTCCAGTCCAGGATAACCCCTACAGTAAGTGATCATACAGCCTATGGTTACATGTAACAAATTTTGTGAACAAGCAGAATTATATGTGACTCATGGCTACTGCACTCACATGATTTATACAAGTTAATAAAAGAAGCTCCAGGAGAAAATGAGACTAATATAATCACATAGCATCCAATATATAGAAAAGTGGACTGACTGCATTGTACATTAAATTAATGTCATGATAGAAACAATTCACTGGATGTCATTCCCTAGAGCCTCTGCCTCAGCCACTTGTCATGGCTTTTGGAAATATGTTCTACTTCACATTTTTAAGCCCTATGGAAACAATATCATCAAAGGTTCAGCATCAAACCAATTCATTGTTTTCATCTCAGGATCTGTTCCCTGGTTATTTTAACTGAATGGGGCTCCCAAGATATCAAAGCTGGAAATAGCCATGTCCCATGCTGCCAGAGTCCCATGACTCTGTGCTTCTAGTGAGGCTCGCAGTGTATGAAGGTTTTTGTAATAAACAATAATATCATTGCAAACATTAATTACATTGCCTCAAAAGCCCTAGGGAGTCATGCATACACAAAAAGAGACGTAAAACAAAAAAATAAGAAAAACGTATCTACTCTTTTATTTTCCTTTAGATATACTATGATATGAATGTGATTTCCAGAGGTTTGATGACCTACCATCCTCGAAGACTGTAACTGTAATTGCATTGTTCAGTGTGTGCAGAGAAAAGAAAGAAATCAAGCTACAGACACTTTAAGTTAGGTAAAAAGAACTCTGCTATTCAAATTTAGGGAAGCCTTTCCCCCCATGTGAACTACTTGGTCATGAAGCAGCTCCCTACAAAAGTAGGAGGTAAGATTTAAGACACTTTAACCCTGCAGATATTCATAACTTCTTTTTTTTCTCTTCTGCTTTGAAAGGAATCTTATGACATTTTATTGTCTTTCTGCTTTGTAAATTCTCTAAAAATAACCTTCCTATAAACTCTTCATAAACATTTTGGCAGTGTTTCTTTTCTTTACTCTCAGAACAAGTATGATTTTGTTGACAGTTGTTTCCTGATAGTAGAGTCGCCCTTTCAGTGTGTGCTCAAATATATTATATATGAAACAAATATTAAATATCCATTTAAATACATTAGCCAGTTTTGAAGTCTGAGGAGTAGAATTTGGCCCCAATTATATATTCTTGTATTTATTATTTCATGATCCTACAAATTAAACAAAATAACAACATAAATATTATCAAGAAATATCAAATAGAAAGCCCTACATAAACCCTACCCTCTGACACTACTGAGGAAGCAAGCCAGTTCAGGACAGAATGTGAGCATGTATTTTACTTGAATTATGAGCAGAATTCAAAAACTAGCTGTTTAAATTGCACTTAGCAGTTTAATATTGACTTGAACCATCTAAAAACTTGATGTCAATTATAAGCTATACATCCTGGTTCTGTCTGCTGTAAACTGAGACATGTTTCACTGGGTAAAATTATCCCCTTTCTTGTAGATAACTATCTTAAAATGGAAGGAGTAAAGGTGCTTATCTCACTTCATTGACTAAAGACTACCTTAAACTAACTTCGAGATTACTATATTTAGATAAGATAAAATTAAAAGGACTATCTATGCATTTCTTGTAATGCTGTTCTTACCTAGAGTTAAAAATAAGGGGAGATTTGAAGGGCAGCAAAATATACTTCAGCAGGAATGTAGCCAGCAAAATTAAAATAAAATAAAAACAAATTAAAAGAAAACCCCAAACCAAACCAAACAAACAAAAAAAACAAACCAACCACAAAATGCAGTCTTGATAATCATAGACAATAGTGACTATGAACATAAAAAAAAGCTGAGGCTCCCCAACTGCCTTCTTTGGTTCGGGTTTTAATTCCAGGGTGTGTCGTCAGGCTTCCCCAGTTCCCGAGCTTAGCAATAAGAGTCTACAGCATTATCTGCAGGACTCAAAGATTAAGTAAGGGAGCACTTAAGCAAGTTGGATATACACATGCACGTTCATGGGGACCAGATGGGTTACATCCAAGGATGACAAGGCAGTTGACTAATGTCAACTAAGATTCCATTCTCCATAGCTCTGAAATGCTGTAGCACATGTGAAGGAAGTTCTTCTATGACTAGAAACAAGCAAATGGTAGACCAAACGTTAAGATAAGGAGGAGGGTACTAAGGGGTTTTTAACCCAAACTACATGCCTGGGAATAGTATGAAGCAAATTCTCCTCATTGGGATGACCAAGCACATACAATGCCAGAAGGTGGTTTGGAACACCTAGAATGGATTTACTAAAGGCAAATCACACCTGACCAACATCACTGACAACCTCACTACGATGAGTGACCAGATGACTGGCTCAGCAGGTTTAGAGGGGACAGCATAGGGTACTGCTGGATTTTAAAAAGGTTTACCAAAGAGTATTGTCATAAACATTGCTGAAATATGAATTCATGGATAGATTCCAAAGCTGGTTGAACCACTGAATCAAAGTAATATGACCAGCAGCATGAAGTCCAGTTAGTAGCAGCATATCTCAAGAGGCTGTCTAGAGCCACTGCTTTCTAACACAATTATTAATGGTCTGGACATTAGGAACGCATGCCCTTCAGGTTTGCAAACGACACCAAATTGGTGGGAGCAGCTGAGAACCACTGGAGGGCACAGCTGCTGCCAGAAGACCATAACAACCTGGAGAAATGGGCTGACAGAAACTAAATTCAGTTTAAGTAAGGCAAATGATGAGTCCTGTACCTGGCACAGGTTGAGCCCCATGCAACAGCATAAGCTGAGCCCTGCCCAGCTGGAAAGTAGCTTTGCTAAAAAGAATCTGTGAGCAGACTATTTGGACTTGTATCCTCAGTAGGCCTGCTGCACACTGGGCTCTGAAGGAGTCTGTTGAACAGGAGATACATAAACATACTGAGCTAAGTCTGGTAGAGGACCACAGGACTGCCACGGGACTGCAGCAAGTGCTGAAAGACCTGGGAAGACCAGTGCTAGGACGGGGAGGCTACAGGGCTTTAACTGCTGTATGCAAACATATCATTGGAGGGTAAAAACAACACAAAACCACTCTCCTATTGGAGATCATCAGGGACAAGGCACGAAGAAACAAACAAGCATTGCAAAAAGAGAAAATTTTAGCAATTTCCACAACATATGGTAGGCAAATATTGTAACAGCTAAGCAAGGAAATCAAACCTTGAACACTGCTGAGGAAATCTTCAGATTCTCCATTTTTTTATGATCTTTAAACTCTAACCAAGGAAGGCCCTGAACAACCTGATATAAGACAGCCCAGATTTGAGCTGGGGTTAGACTAGATGAGCTCTGGAAGTACCTTCCAATAGAAATTACTGAATGATTCTAAATAGTATTATTCACAGTTATTAATTAATAAATATTAATTAATAATTGATACATTAATAATTAATGTCTTCCTGAAGGAGGGCTCTCCTGGATGAAAAAGTCTAATTACATTTTAAAAAATATTATCAGTGAAAGGAAAATGTTTTGCATAGTAATCTAAATAAAAAGCACAACTTCGCTCTTATTCATAAGTCAGTTATTCATGCTTTCTCTTTCTGATCTGTAAAACATATTTTAAATACAAATAAGAACTAAAGACAGGGTCAAGACTTAATAATTTAGTTCTTAATTGAAGTTCAGTGGAATATAGGTAGCAACACTGAAGAAAAGGATATAGAAAATCTTACTTCAGCAGTTGCTTATCATTACATATATCTGGAAGTCTTGTTATTTTGATTCCATAGGTGTCTAAACTCAAATGCAGTTGCATTGTCAGGTGGTAGGTTAGTATCCCTCTTCATGTACCAAATGCAAGCAGATAAACGTTCTCTACCCTCAGAGCAAACCAAACATACCGGAATAGTGCTGAGTACAGCACAGAGCACAGCTGGCACACTTGCTTTCACAATCATTTGCTTTTGTGACAGAGGCCAAAATTTCATAAAAATTCTGATCTGGGAACCAGGAGACATGGCTCCCATTTTGGTATAACCCTTAGAAGACTCAAATCCATTTCTTTTGCCTCCAAAAATACTTAAAAGAGAGGGGGAAATTCTCTATTCACCCTTTACATTAATAATAAAAGCTTATTAACCAAGAACTTATAACAAAGGTACATAGCACCTTAGCTGGTCATCACCAAAGGACATAGAGATGTGGATTTCTGTGTGCTCCTCCAGAATTTAGCGTGTTTTTGAACAAAGGATCAGTTCATTCTAAATACAATCAATTCTGGAAGAACAGATATGAACTCAGCTCCCTAACGTTTCTAAGTGGGTGCCCTAATCTCAGGACTACAAAACCCAAGACTAATAAAATGGAAGGGAGAAAAGGATGTTTAATAAATAGAAAAAAATTGTTTTCTTGAGATACAAACCAAGAGCCATGTTGTTCCCTGAAGGTGGTGTGGTACTAGAACAGGCTGCCCAAAGAAGTTGTGAATGACACGTTCATGAAGTGTTCAAAGGCAGGCTGGATGGGGTTTTGAAAAACCTTGTCTACTGGAAGGTGTCCTTGACCAGGAAAGAGGGGTAGGAAGTAGATGATCTTTAAAGTCCCTTCCAACCTTAACCATTCCATGATTCTATCCAGTTTAAAATTTTTATCTCAACTCACTCTGTTCTTTTCAGCATATCCTGAGTTTTCTGATGAAGTTTCCAATAAAACATCAAATTATTAACCCAAGAAATGAATCCAATTCAAAAAAAAAAAAAAAAACCACCTGAATGGTGGACCAATAAGCTTATAAGTTTTGGTAGCTGCTTAAAGCCTGAAAATCATAGTAGGGAAAGCAAAGAGAGACGAGACATGTTTGGTTTGAACTCCACAATGCTGGATTACTCTGGAACTGAGTCTTTGTCCTCCCCTCTTCCCAGCCTCAGTGATGCTAATCCGTAACAGCACAATGCAAACCATGCCCTGCTGTGTTATACCTCTGCCAGACCACTTTAACAGAACAGATGACCTGAGTAAAGCTCAAATAGCCTGTCTTCTGCAGGGCTGCAAACAACTCTTTAAATCAATAGCTGTGCCAGTGCAATATTACTGTCACCACATGATTACAGTTTTTCCAGTCCAAGTAGGACATGTCATAAGTTTCATGCTGTATTTTCTGACAAGTTACTGTTTTATGTTAAACTTAGACTTCAAGTGACCTGACATTAACGATGTTTATCTACCACTTAGACTGCTAGATACTAAGACATGTTTCCCTCGTTCCTAGATCAGCCATGCCAGCCTCGATCCCCATTCTGTCACTCTGACTGGGAGCCACCACAAGCAGCAGCACAAAGATTTTTACGGGAGGTTAGGGGGCTTGGAGCTTGTCTTCTGGTGATAAAATTAGAGAGGAGAATTAAAGTGATTACACTCTAAAAATGACTTACTGGAAGTGACAGGTTTTTTTAACCTAAATATTTTTTAAGTACCAAATTTGTCAGTACTGTAAGTTATATGCTACTAACTGTAAAATTATTTTATTGCAGCAGTAAAAGAAATGAAGTACTTTTAGCGAATGCTTTTAGATAAATCAGGAACCTTGTATTCAATTCACACTTTATTTGCTTATAGGATTCTTTTATTTTTGACTGAGTTGCTGCAGACCTCTGAATCATGAAAGGAAATGTACGTCTCCACAACACCATCAGGCCGCTGTTAGCTCTCCTGAGCCAAAGCAAGCCACTGAGCAAGGCAAAGTGAAAAAATAGGTAGTTACAGTTGCTGAGGTGGTCTAGTGATGATTTAGATGACATGTCCAAAGGAGAAACACAGAAAGTAAAATGCCATATGGGTTGCACACTGTAATTATTTCACACAGGTCTGAATACTGCATGTGCCAGTAGGGACAAAACATTCCCATTAGAGCTCAGGGGTCTCCTCTCTATTTAGACGCTTTATTCTCTTTAAATTACATTCCACCACATTCTAGATGGCAGCTTCTTCTGCAAGATGCAGCAGTGACAAAGTAGATTCAGAAGAAGAAATGCTGGGAGACATCCACCATAAAGAGCCTTATTTTTTACCAGCTTCAGCAGACCAGAAAGTTGTTTCCAGTCATCCCTTAGACCTTGCTCTGGAACCTCAGGAGAAGTAGCTATTTTACATAGCACCCCAATCTCTAAATCATCTTTTCAGGACTAGGAAGATGGGATTTCTAGTGGCAACAGGATGATAGCTTCCTCTTGAAGAACAAAAAAAAAAACTTATTTCCCCATTAATCTTCCACTCACAAAGAGGGGTACAGTGAAGAGTCTATTGGGAGAAAAGGGGCACTTATAGGATTTCTCTGTAAATGTCTCTATATTTTTTGTTATCTTGTCCGAGTTATAACATCTTTAGAAATATGTATTTTTAAAGTGTAACTGAAATCCTAAGTCAGGATCTAAATTTGGTGTTGAGCCAACAGCATCATGACTCTCATTTTCAGGTGGCAGTGAGATGTCCTGCTGCTTTGTGCATGGCTGTAAATGAGCCCACATCAATTCTTCCCTAACTCAGTGTCTGAACAAGTATCTGAGGACTAGATATTTAAGTGAAGCTCAAAGTGAGTCAGCAAGCCATATTATTGCTTGAGTTAGATAAGTTCAATTATAAATTAAAATTTCACAAAACTACCTAACTTGATGTAAAAGCATCATTAAACTAAATGTGAAGATTGAGGTGGGGAGAAGGCAGTGTCCCACATGGCTCAGTACTTCACTGAAGAGAAATATCTGAGATAAAGCTAGGCATGACTTTGAAATTAAATTCATAATTATAAGAAATAAACCATAGCCATTCTCTACATTCTGCTTTTCAAGCATGGGAATTTTGTACAGAAAAAAACGAGGCTTGCTAATTTGTTTCTGTATTAAAACTGAGTCTATATACATTGGTTATTAATAAAGTACAGTATTATGAAGCTGATGTGAGCTATATCTGTGCTAAGTACAGTAGGATTTCATGGTTGTCAGTATACCACACTATAGCCTCTCAAAACTACATCAGGCTTGAGGACTAAGTCTTCAAGAAGTGCCTTTGTTCTTGCCTGAGTATCTGTCCTAGTCAACTTAATGAGAATTATTAAATTAACAGGTGACCTAAAAAGAATTCTTAAAAATCCTATGACAGAAAGATGAAGTGGTTGGTTGTGAATATATTTGATGATACATATAAAAATATAATTTAGTGTTATTTAGATGTTACTACAAAGAGGGATAAAAAAATTACAAGGTTGTTTTTTAATTTGTCCACTTCTGGTACATAATGGACAACAAAAAAAATTTGTACATGTGACCTGTGCATCTGAATTTATTACAATTAGCACAGAGTAAACTATTCAGGGGAATTTTTGAAAGTAAATTCTAACATGTGCTCAGAAAAGTTTAAGTTGGTGCCTGTTTTAGAAATGTAAACAAGTATTAGTTAAACAAAAAAAAAATTTCAAAGGAGTGACAGTGGCTGAAACTTCAAATAATAGCTTTAAATAATGGTTTTGAGAGTGGAAAGTACCTTTTGGCTTGTAATCCAATCAATGTTGTGTAATTTTGATTACAATTTATAATATAACAGGAAATCTTTAAATCTGAAAGAGAGATGCTAGTTTATAGCTGCAGGACACTACACAATGCAAGATATTCAGAAAAAGATTTCAGACATTATTTTAACTTGCATCTAGAATCATTCATATTGTAAACACAGTCTACATAAAAATGTAGAAAGTTATGTTAATATGGTGAAAAAATTAGCTTTAAACTAATGTCAAGTGGAAATAACCAGGAAAATTTTTTAAGACTTATCAGACATTTTTCCATTCTGGTAACATTAAATGCCAGATCTTCAAATAATCCACATGCAGCTGGATACAACTCTGAGCTGTACCACAATCCAACCAACACTAGGCACAACACATTGCATACAACAAATTTACATGGACTCTGGAGATAAAAATCATCCAGTGAATTTCAGTTATCTGATTTCAAATTTACTGTCAAGGGGCAATAATTTGTCATTTCAGAACACAAAGGGGAACAATGGTTTTCCTTATTGCACAAAGACATCTCTTTACTTTAGATTATTTCCAAATGCAGCTACTGCTTAAAGGTTTGGATTCTGATCCTTTTTTTCCATAGCACAATGACAAAAAAAGCTCAGAAGCCAAGGACAGGGAAAGAGCTGATTTAGCATTTTCCCATTCTAAAATCCTCTGTGAAGGGTTTTAAAGTGTGAAGAAGAAGTGAGAATAGGTATGTAACACTCACTAGAGCTATTTCCATTATTAACTCTTCCTCCACAATTTCAGGAAGGGTTAGAAAGCAATAGGAAGGCTGATGGTGAGAGAGAGGGAAAAAAATTAATTATTTGTTTGGTAACCTGATACAAGAAAGAAAGAATCATACGGAGTGACTCTGTCGTGCAGAAAAAACTAATGATGTGAGAACTTAAGATTTCACAATGATTCCCATTTTTATTATTCATTTTTTGATAGCAGCAGCAGAACCCTAGACTGTGGGGAAAAAAAATGAAGAAAAAAGGAAAGAAAGGATTCTGCACATTCTCTAAAGAGAGACCATGAAACTCTTCCTCAACTTAAGAAACGTTGCTAATGGCTTTCTTTATCCTCCCCTCCTGCCTTCAACTATTGTCCTTAAAAGTATTATTTCAGAAACTCTTCCCTCTTCTTACTAACACCACACATAATCATTACAAAATTAAACCACACTACATACACAGGCTTAACCAGGTTTGCTGCCAATTAAAAAAACTTAGGTTTGGTCTCAAAAAGAAACTATTCTTTCCGCTTTCCAGTACAAAAACTCATCCTGACAGTTCAGCCATTAGCACAGGCTGACATGGTGATTTCTTCTGCAAAGCACTTATCACACCAGTTTTCACTACAGCCAAAATAATACTGTAAAAATAGCAGATCTGTATGTCCAAACAGCATCAACTCCTTCCTTCAAATTGCCCCTTAATAAAATGAAATCAAAAGATCCCTGTCCAGGACTTCAAGACTCCATAATCCAAATAAACTCACACTTAAAACCCTTGTTCAATTGATGCCAGGTAGTTTTGAACTAGCATGCCACCTTACAGCTCACTTATTGGAATTATCTGTTTCTATCCAGCAGTGTACCTACCAGTTTGATTAAAAACTAAACCCTGTTCCCACAGATATGTTTAACTTTGCAAACTACAAAATAGCAAATAGTTAGCCACCTACACAACTCTGAAGATCTTGGCCAAGATCTCTCAGCAATTACTGCAAAATCATTAGAACACACACTTCCATGTTTTCCATAGGACTTGGCCAGGAAAATAGACACAGAACCTGCACCTTTAACTTGGACATCTAATGATACTTCAAGATGCCTGCAAAGACTGTCACACTTTTAAAGAAAAGGCCATGAAACTCCTTGAAGATGGTGCCATTAAAAATTCTTTATCCTTGATCCAAGGCACACAGATTTATTTAAGACCCCCTCAACATAAACTCCTACTCGGAATTTAAGCAAGAAGCAGCTTACCCAAGTTAACAGGTTAACAAAGTCCCTAGACAGGTCTCATACCACAGTTCATAAACCAATACCAAAGCTATCTTTGAATTTTAAAAAAGTAATAGTTTTTGATACAAGCTTTTACCTACAACATTTGGAAAATATTACTGCAGCTTCTTACATAGGGATTTGAGAACAGGTTTGGAGTTTTGACATGCATCATTATTCTCTGAAATGTAGAGCAGTTCATTAACACACTCTCTGATTGGCATTTACTAGACTGGGAGTACCTAAGAAACAAAGTACTTGTATTTGTTAAAAAAATACAGTCATAGGGGAGTGAGGAGGGTGAAAGAAGGGGCTGGGGGGGAGAGAGAGAGAGAGGGAGAGATGTGCAACAGCTGTTAATGCTTTATGTCCTTTCAGTCATGGTCATTCCCACTCACCTGCCATCCCAGCACACAGAGCTGGGGAAAAAAATAACACTGGATGCCTCATCCCTGTAACTGTTCAAGTCCAGGCTGGATGTGGCTTTGAGCAACCTGATCTAGTGGGGAAGAAATAAGCCCCTTCCAACCCAAACCATTCTATGATTCCATAATTTAGTTCCAGTCCATAAGGTGTTATCTCCACCCTTGTTTCTTATTACTCAGCTAATGTACCCTCTAGTTTTCTACTTAGAACTAAACAAAGTCAACACACCATCACTGTAAATACACCTCAACCTCGTTAAAGTCATACATTTTCTTTTGCAACAAACTAGATGTGATACACTTTAGAGAGAGCTACATAAAAGAAAAAGCTTTGGCTATGCCACGTTACTACGCCACCAAACCGTAAGTATTTAACTTTGACTTCTCTTTTTTTATTAATAGAGGCACAAGCATAATCCTTCAGGCATGAATACCAGGAAGGCAAAGCAATGAGAATAAATGCTTAATGCTGTTGAATGGGCATAGCAACTGTAGTCCCTGCCTGCAGCCAAATATCACTACTACAAAGGCATTCTTCCAGTTATCACTACTAATAGTTGTTGCTGGGCTGGTATGTATATAGGAACCATGGGCTAAAAGTGGGGAGAAGGTGTGTGGGGGAAGGGAAAAAAAAAAAAGTGTAATAATTTTCTGTTACAGACCTGAGTTCTGCTAAAGAAATTTAATCCTTTTTCCAATATGGAAAGAAGCCAACTGTAAAGTTTACTGCAATTTCAGTAAGTGTGTGAATTTCAGTAGCATTCATTGTAATAACCCCTTACTTCTCCCTTAAAGAAAAACAACCCCTCCCCACTCAAGTCGGCTACTTGGACAGATAAATCCTTCTCTTTATTTTCCCTCCCCCACAAGTTGTACCTTCAACACAGGCAGAACTTCCCCAGATCAGAGGACACTGTCAGCATAGGCTGACCAATCTCAGAGGGTTTTTTTCCTTTTTTTTTTTTTCTTTTTTTTTTCCTTCAAGATACTCCGTGTTAACAGCTTGAGGGGGTTCAATCAGCACTGCTTTGATCTCGGCTGGAACTATAATTATTTAACATTGTTACAAGGATTTCTATAATCCATCCTACCATTAAATCCCTTTTACACCCTCATCTTCTGAAGGCTAATCTGCATCCGTACACTCAGTTTGTCTCTTCAGCTGGTTTCATCAGGCTCTGGCATTCTCCAACATCCAGAGTGATAGTTCTTTTTTTTCTAATGAAATAATTTTCTTTCAAATTGAAAAGCGCAAAAGGTCTTGTACATTTGCTACCTTTTGATGAGATAGCTATATAACACCAATATAATCCACTGTTTGCTGCAAACTTCCTCCCAATTTCATAAAATTCATTTTCTCTGTGGTGTTTTCACTGAATTGATGATACATATGCGTGTGTTATATAAATAGCTGAGGAAAAAAAAATAAATCAAAGGAACACGAGCAGATGCTCTTTGAAAATACAGCAGAGCCAATAGCAGCAATAGTGTGCTTGTTCCTCCTGTACTGTGATAAATACTGTAGGAAACACTATATCTAAACCTAGAAAGCCAGGTAAATAAAACCAGAGTGCTTGAAGAGAAAACTGGAATATTTTATAATTATAATGCATGAAAGACACACCACATGGAAAAAGGACTTTAACAGAATTAACAGAAATAAATTATAGAAAGAAAATGAATACAGAGAAGAGTGAAAATAAAGGACATGAACAAAATCAGACCAAGAATATAAAAGGAGATGATCAGAAATTATGAATTATCAGAAGGGAACAGGAATAAGAAAATGCTTTCCTTTTTATTAGGAAACAAAACTTGAAAAGGAAAATGACATTTCTTCAGCACATGTATGAGTACATTGGGGAAACTGCCTCTTTGCTGCACACATGTTTTGTGAATTGTTTTTAAGCAGCCAAAATGTAAAGATTTTTGCTCCACTAAGCACTGCTGGATTCCACCTCAATAGCTCCTGTGCTGTGACTGTCTGTGTGGATGAAGGAAGGGGAACACGAGTGCAGGCAGAGGGGTGGGGATGACAAATACAGCAGGAAAATATCAACGGGCCGTGCTCACAAGAGAGAAGCACACTGCAGAGGTGCTACAGTTTTCATATGAAGTAAACGTATTTAGTTAAATAATCTTATGCCTTCTTCCTCACAATGCATGGCCATAAGGCAAATAAAGAACAATATATGTGGACTTGTTTTAGTACTACAAATATTGCATAAGGAAAGCAAAAGTTAAAGAGTAAGAAGTACTTGCATAAAAGAAAAACTGAAAAAAATGTTGGTAAAAATACAAATAGGATGCACCACAGTTAAGTAACTGCCACTGAGGTAAGAGCTTTAAAAGGGTATATTTTCTTTCATTCCCCCCAAACTTCCAAGGTAAGTTTTAGTTTATCAGCTGATGCTTGAAAAAGTCATCAAGCAACAAGCATAATTCTAAAATACTGTTTGGAGTTAGCTAAATAATTAAAGTAACAGGCAGTAGATACAACTGATCTTCAGAAGAAGAAACTAAGAGCCACTGATGCTTCACACAGGGTGTTTCAGGATATCCCTTCTGTCATACTTATGGTATTTTTTATTTTTAAAAAATGTAAAAGACAAAAAAACCCCCACAACTACTTCCTTTAATAAAAGATTTGTCTTTTGGTACATTTTGAAACACAATCTCCCTGCACAATATTTAAATATCTTTTTCACTCAATTCTTTATATTGGTATATTCACATAAACAATTACAGCAAAATACACACAGTTATAGTATAATCATACGACTAGAAAATAAAACAAGTTCAGGACTCCTGTGCATTATGACACCACAAGACTATCCACAGATATAATCAGAGCGATAAAATATGATGGGGTTTTTAAAATTTAAAATAAATAAGGGAACATTGCAGAATCCAAATTAATTTTCCATTTTAAAAATTACCATGTTATCTTAGACCTTACTATCCCACTGAAAATAAAGCGGGATGAAATGAACAGCAGCCTCAAGATTGAGCTCTATTTCTCAAAGGAAAAGAAAAATACTTACTTTAAGAAACATATACAAGTCAAAACATCTTACAATAAGTATTTTAATAAAAAACTGCTTCAAAATAGCAAGTTAGAAAATCAAGCAAATCCATGAAACAATATTCTGTAATTAACAGAAACTGAAGCAGCTACAGTTTGAAGTCCACTTTATTCAGAATTCTTGGTATTGAAGTACTTTAGTCCACCTTTAAGGCCCTTTACATTTCCAGAGTAGAAAGCGGTCTTTAGTATTGCTTTGATTTGCATCCTTATTAATTTACGCAGGCTGGCAGTTTGCTGAGTACATAGAAAGTACTGTGATAAAGGCAGCTCCTTCCTGGAAGAGCTTCTGAGCTAAGGCCACAGTCCTACAAATACATTTGTGCTTAACTTCATGAATGTGGGTAGTTCTGTTTTTTAATGGAATGCTCACACATATTAAAATAAAAGCTTTAAAATATTTTGCAAGATGGGAGCCTAGAAGACCAGAAGTGTTTTTCTGAAAATAATTTTTTCCCTTACTACTTGCAGAGAAAAAAAATAAACTAAGACTTTTACTGATTCTATCTTCAAATGTCAGGTTAGTTGGGACAGATAGATTTATGCATGGATTTCTTGCACTCTTTTGTGAAGTTTTTTTCATGGAGACCTAAAATATTTTCAGGTGCCCAAAAGTGTACTTGTTCTCCCCCTTTCATAACAAAGTGCAGGCAGATGAACACTCCCCTGGTGACTGTGCCCAACAGTCCTTCTGCTGAAGAGTACATTGGTGAGTCCAGTGCAAATGATATATGCATTCATGCATTAAATAGCCATTAACAGACTAGGTATTAACACCATTGTTAATACATTGTTAATACATTGTTAAACATCAATGTTTACTTTTCTATTTACATCAACAGGACCAGAAATTTTAATTATATATTTGAGATCCTTAAATTTAAAGACCAAGTTTGACCAGCTTGACTTAAAATAATAAATTTCTGCCCCCTGTTAAAATTTAAGAAAGCATAAGCAATTGCTGAAATTGGACATGGAGCTGTCAGAATCCACAACACTTGTTACTTCCTTTCTGGGGAGAAGACATTGTGAAATGTATTGATATTTGACAGCTAGATACTTTACAAATACTCCCCTGACATCTATGGACATCAGAGAGTGATGAGCACTTCGCTGAAGACAGCCATGTTGGGTTCCAGCAATCAGCTTCAGTATTTGGTATTCCGTATTTATGTGTACATACTGTTTAATAAAGATAAAGCAAAGCTCTCACTGCTGGTGAGCAAAATAATGTTGTATTTCACAGTTATGATGTCATCAAAGGAGTTTACTTCATGGCTTTAACATTTTGCAAATATATACCTAAAGTGGTATCCCCAAGGATCACTACTTGCCAGGGCTTGCCTGAGGTTCACCAAGGTGGACCTCCTTAAATTCCATTTAATGTACATTAATATTTGAATATCAAGAAAGTCTAAATAGCCTGAGAGTAGAAAAGGTATTCTCAGTTTCACACACTGTAGCATACTTGCCATATTACATGAATTTTTCTGTATATTATGTGCTATGTTATCTTCAATTCACTCTTTTTAAATTTCAACACACTATATTATTCCTTTTATGCATTTATCTGTGCATATATGCTTTATACATTATATGTAATTACAAAATTACAACTCAAGTGAATCTCATATAATACATAAACTATCTATGACACAGTCTCAGAATTTCAGATCTTGAAAATAGAATTTGATTACTTTATTCATTCTAAACCAGTATCATTGTAATATCAGCCTTAAGCAATATGGGCTGCTAAAATCATTTGCTTCCATTTTTCCAAAAAGGAAAACTGATAGGATTATTTTCGTGATAAATTAATTTTACCATGTAATTGCAATTATGACTTCTAATTAATGAATGGTTTCAGCCTCACTAACTAGGTCAGCATTTTTCTTTTAAAAATACATCATTTTTTCTCTTCAGATAAGTATCATGATATGTCCAAGCTTTGGGAAACACACAGTATTTTTATAGGGCAATGATCCTAGAAAGAAGGTGAGAAATGGTGAAACTACCGTGACGTGCTTTCTGAAAAATTCAAGCCATTTTTTGTCTCTTTTATGAGAAAAATTAAAAAAGGAAGCAGATGGAAAGAGGCTTTTTAATAGGAAGGATCAGTTTCTTAGTACTACTGGAGTATTTAATTTCTTGAGTGAGCTTCCCAGTATACAGAACACTGAACAATGTGAGACCAATGAATCTGTTGAGCAAGTAATCTATTACATCATGGTTGTCAATACACATATGCCATTGTGGGATATATTGACAAGAGGCAGAATCCAAGGAGACTGACTCTTCTGTAATCAGATGCTTTTTCCTACAGAAAAGCATAAAAGAAATTTGAAGCTTACTTTGTGCATCATATAGAAAAGACTCCAACCCTCCTGACTGCCCATTGCTTTGCAGGTAACATATTTAAAGGTACTACAGCAATGTGCAAGAACACTTCTTCACAGTCCCCTGAAGATGTCTTCTGGCACATTTAAACCATTTTAAGCCCTACATCCATGTCAACTACCTTATCACATCGTTCTTCGATGACTCACACATTGTGGCGTGACAATATAGAAAAAAAAAAGCTAAGTAAGTTGCAACTATTAAAATAATGACTAGCAGGACAAGATGAGAGAAAATAATTTCCTTTTAAGACGCTCAAAATTTGATGGCTAAAGTGTTACGGATACAGTAATTAAACTAAATGATAGCTCTTATCAGGAGGCTACACATCAAAATATTGGTTGTTTCATTGCAGGTTTTTTTTTTCTTTTTTGGCTGCTAGAAATAGTCACATATTTGAGAGTACCTCCTAAAGAAAAGTTCCATGAAAAGCTGATATCCAATATAAAACTTTGAGAAATTAGTCAGTATCAAATACCGAGCCATTCTGTAATAGGGGAAAATGTTTTGTTTTTTTTCCTGAGCATAAGTTGATAAAAATAACAGAATAGAAATCACTACAGTAAAATATTAAGCAAATAAATTTTAGTATTATACTTACTTTATCAGTTAGCAACAAATTATATGAAGCATTTACAATTTTGCAAGCCCTGAGAATTGGACTGTGGTCAACTCAAGAAAACTCTGACTGCATGTGTATCATGAGTGCTTTCCAGACAGTCTTTTTTTTTGTTGTTGTTGTTGTTTGGGGTTTTGGGGTTGGTTTTTTTGTTTTTATTTTTTTTGGGGGGGTGGTTGTTTNCCTGAATTTTTGGTGTATTTTTGGGGGATTTTTGGGGTTTTTTATTTTTCTTTTTTTTTTTTAATGAGAATTAGTATCTATTTATATATTCAAACCAAAGATTTATGAACTGATTAGTAATTTTGGCACCACACCGTAAGTATCAAAGTTCAGATAACTTAATGAAGGATTTTTTCATACAGTGATGTAATTTGAAATTTAGTCTCCTGGGCTGAACCACCCAGCCCAAAATATATACACAAGACACTCTGGAACAGTATGTCTCTAGTGTATACAATTTATTCTCTTTCTAAAGTATCCAAAATACTCCATCATTGTGGGTTTATGCTGATGAAGCATCTTTTAAATCAATGCATTTATACTGCTATAAAATCAGAGCAGCAAGGACCTGAAGAAGCCTCCGTGAGTATTTTCTCTCAGTAAAATATGACTTTTACAGTGTTATCCCCAGTCTTAGAAATATATCAGACAATACTGGTTTATAAAATAAATAAGGCAATGTGCAATCCTGAAATATTTACTTAAAACAAAGTTATGTAAAATACATAAAAATGCAGTCTTTCTACCTGTAATTCTCAAAAACATGTTATGAAGCTGGCTGTTCCAGGTTTTCACCTTGAATTCATTGCTAAAAAGTCCTAAGACGCAAAGGGGAGCAAAGGGAAAGAGTAAGCTATGATGGGGCAATTTGGTTGACTTTTTTTGGAACATATCACAAAAGATGCAATGTATACACTGGACTGGCTGTCCCCACTTCCAAAACAGGCATATGCAATCATCTTCCCCATGAATAAGATTTAACATACATAGATTAAAAATAGTTTTTGGAATCAACCATGATAATTAAAGATCACATTCAGAACACTCCGAAATCTTTGTCAGGGGGAGAGGGGGGTAGGAACAAAATGTCCTCTACACAGCTATTTTAGAATGCCTAAGGTAATCAGCTGACTGCAGGAAAAACTGAGTTACAGCTTTCCAAACACAGGCTTTAATCATTATTACTTATGCCTACCCAAATATCTTAGTTTTTACCCTGGACCACACTTTTGAATATTTAATTCTGGGGTTTCTCAGATTCCATTAGAATATGCTTAAACAACTACACATTCTGTAATTAGATCAAAATGAGGCCTGATGTTATAAAGACAGCCATTCTTACTTTTGCCATATTAATGAATAAGTGCTGAGTGACTCTATGAAGGAGTTTACTGCAACATTTCTGTATGATGACCACTAATGCACTTTACAAAGATCATTTGCACATATCCTTGTCTGAAGACTAAATTAAGGAGAGAAAATAAGATCTATTGTTCACTTCATATCCTTCTTTTGAGAATGCAATGGAAAAGCACCCTAAAAATGAAATGTGGCAATTAAACTTAAACCCAAATGTGTGCTAAGCTGGTCTCACTGAACTAAACACAGAAAGTCAAGGTCAGAATTGAGAGGACTTTGCCCCTTGTTCCAGTTCCATGACCACAACATCCAGTTTCCGTTTCTCACTCTGACCCATCCTGAACTGTGCAATTTTGAGAGTAACTACAGTATCACATGTTACATCAAATTTTTTACTCTCACTAAAAGTTAGTTCTTTTGAAAGGAGGTACAATGGTTCCTGGTGATAATTTTTTGTTGTTTTATTTACATTATTCCAACTTTTATGATGTCTTAAGAGAAAGTAAATAAAGTGGGTTTTGAAGGTTTAGAAGGACACTGTACTTTGAAAATCAAAATATTTTTTTCAATGAGCTGCTGAATACAGAATTCATCACTGAAACCTGCCAATTTAAGAAATAAAGTCAGTAATATCTCTCAGTAGGTATTTGTATCAAATTACTGGACTAGACCTTAAGTGCATTAAATAATGCTGTGCTGTGCATATGGTTCAATATATCAACACATCCATTCTTCAACTGTTCAAGCCAGTGTTGTCATGCAGCATTCCAAATGCAATAATCTTAGCTGAATTAACAGGAAAAACACAACAAAGAACAAAATACTTGTGGACTGATTACATGTCCCTTTTGATTCTTGCCCAATCTGCTTCCAAAACCAGACACTGTTTCTCAGTCTTCTGCAACTACCAGGGTTTATTTAATATTGCCTTTATGGCCAAACGACAGTGAAGACAGCTGAAAAGTGCAAAGCTTTCTGCCAGCCTCTGCAGGTCCCTTGGTGCATGAAACTACAAGAAACAATGTATTGTAATGCAGATGTTCATTGATTCCCTGCAGAATTTCAGAGACTAGGAGTCCTTCACTGTATGACCTACAGGGACTTGTATTTTACATAATATCCACTATATAGCGTATCATGTCCAAAGTGAAGTACCTAGCAAATCTGATGATTCTTCCCTTGCACATGCCTTTCCCAGCTATCAACTTTTTTCAGAGAACAAGAAGTCTTTTGTGCTTGAAACATAAATGCCAATCAAAATAGAATACATTTCACATATGTACCACCTTTCATTCAAAGTTCAATGACTTTTACAAATCAGGCCAATGTTCTCAGGCTGGATGCACAGAAGTACAAATTCTTTAGGAAGACACCGGATCATTTTCGATCCTACTTAGTTGTCCTAGTTTTGGCCAAGGAAGGGTTACTTTTTACAGTCTGGAGCTGTGTGTGCTGTCCATGTTGTTATTTCATACCATGCACATCATCACAAGGATCCTCACTTCCAAGAAGGAGGGGCATGGTTTGTGGTTGGGAAGAAAAGGTGGCACATGGAGCCAGCCATTTTGTTCTTTGTCTCGGGGTTGTGCTGCATTGATGAGCATTTTCCATGTAAAACACCCTCTCTTACATACACTGTTGCTAGTAGGATTGTCACTGGAACTGTTAATTTTTTTATCTTATTGCTGTTTCTACTAGTTTCTACCCAAATCATAATCTCTGCCTTTTGTATCTCGCACTAGAGGGGGAGAAGAACAAGCACTGGGACACTAAATTAGGGACTGCCACTTTTAAACCATGACCCTAATCCGGAAATTCGCCAATGGTCTTCAAAGAACAATTTACACCTAACACACTGAAAATCAAAAACCTTGCTATGTCAAATAAATATTTCACAAACAGTTAAACAAAAACCCAAAAATAGTAAATGAATGGAATGCCATAAGAAAACCATAATAGATTTGAAGATTCTAGGTAGTTTCACTTTTTTGAAGCATTTTGACTTAGATAAAAATGAAGTTTTCTGTCTGAAAATATTCTAAAAGGCTAATTGTTTAAATAAAATCGAAGTTCTCCACATGTGAAATGTATATATAAGATGTTACCTGTAAACTAGGCTAATTTCTATAGCAACTGATTTTGAAATTAAGTTTAAATTCACATATATATGCTAACAATAATAACAATATGTTAATAATATCAATATACAATATGCATCATATAGAATATTAATTTAATAATATAATGATAAGGAAATGACATTCCAACGCACAAAACACGATGTGAATGTTTGACAAGAGCTTGACAAGAGCTCCAGTATTCAGTGACGAAGTCACTGTTTTTTGATATTTTAGGTTTCAAGTCAAATGAGGCAATCCATGTCTCCAGGTTTACAGAATCCTACAATACTTGCACCTTGCATCATGAAAGCAATGTTGCAGAAGTCACCACAGCAAGTGATATCGTAACAAGAAATGTCTTAATTTTCAAAATTTATTACTGCCTATTCTTATGAATTTAGAGTAATTCTTTTACTCCTCAATTTTCTCTTAAAGCCTTAGTGACCACTATTTCTGGCTAAAGGGCAGAATTTCATTTTGTCAGGTGTGACCATAAGTGAAATTTCTCCCCATCTATTACACATGCTCAGTGTCGGTCATGCAACTTCCTCTTTCCTAGAAAAGTCCAAACTGCTCATGGGAAAGATGACAGCAAAGGTTTGGCTGTTACTTCCATGTGAATTCACCCAGCCACTCTCACATTCTCATCCTTCAGGCCCGTACAGGGAGCAATCCACCAACAGCATCAAGTGTCTGGAACAACAAACAACCTCTGTTCTAGGTATGTCAGACATAAACAACATCTTCATCACATATGGCAAAGAACAGCTCTGGGC
Source organism: Bombycilla garrulus (assembly GCA_013400315.1). NCBI lineage: Eukaryota > Metazoa > Chordata > Aves > Passeriformes > Bombycillidae > Bombycilla > Bombycilla garrulus. Next base: position 313,485 of record VXBU01006597.1, on the reverse strand, counting down.
ATGAAGGCCAAGTACAGCCGTGTTTACAGGCTGGGAGGCTTCCTCAGCCTTTAATCAGGTGTCTGTACATGAACTACCTCTGGAGAATGTTCCCTGCAATGCTTCAGCTTCTGCACCTTGGGATCTACTTGGGAAGAGTGTCTGCTGGCCTCGACCAAAATCATGACAGGGACCATTTTAACAGTTATTTACTATTCCACTTCTGTCACTACTGAATATATAAACACAGGAGGAACACATTTTTCCTTCCACTTTTTAGACCTGCATCTTCTCAGGATGAAGCAAAGACTCTAAGAAGAGAGAGGTGAGACCCAAAAAAAGATGAAGAAGAAGCAGCTGCCACAGCCAACAGAATTATTCATCAATCCTAGCTGGTCACAGCAAGATTGACATCCTGGTGCTCCTATAAATGGTGCCAGGTTGCACACTAAAAATTACTTTTTAAATACCACATATTCAAATACCAGTCCTTACAATCATTTAATGATCTAAGAAACTCAGCTTTTGTTACAAAAAATGGGGCAGCAGGGCAAACCTCAAGAATTCCTGTTTTTAGGAGACATTTGGCAGTGTGTCTAGGTTATGTACTGTGAAGTCTGCAAGTTAAAGACTAAGTACTAACTACATTGTAACGGTTAAGTAAGTTGAATATAGTGCAAGTGTATCTTATTAACACTGGTCTTTGTCAATCAGACCTAAAATGGAATTATGCAGGGGTCTGAAGGTTGAGTTTTAGGTAAGCAACACAAATCAGGGCTATGCATGGAAAAGAACTGGGAAGACTACAGTTCTTGAAGACTTGGATGAATTCTATATACCAGACTGATGACTATTTAAAATCCTGCATTTAATGTACAGGTGTGGTAACTGCTTAAAATAGCTCCAGTACCATAATCCAAACCACAAGACAGCAGTCCACAAGCATTTGCACCTCCCTTAACAGAATTCAAGTGTCAAAACAAGACCTGCAGTGCAAAGCTTAGCTCGATGACTCTTGGACACTTACTTTTGTTAGTCTATGTCCAAATGGCCTCCTCCTAGTTCCAAATTGTTGATGGAAACCAGATTAAGATCCACAAAAATCCTCCCCTGCTTCAACAAGGTTCCCTCCCAATGCCTGGAGCCTGGGAGCCCAGCTCTCTGCTTTTCATCCAATATCCACTTCACTACAGAAGATTTATTTAGACTGCCTCTTGTTTCATTAAGAGTTCCAAAAGTCTGTGGTGATTTTTGACACTTTGTTATAATGTTTCTGTGACCCCCACCCCCTCCTCACATACCACACCACCCAGCCTCATTTTCATATGGATACAAAGCATCGGGATAAAATGATGGTTCATTATAGTGGTACAGAGCTCTTATCTTCATCCGGCAAGAGTCATTTCCTTCCAAAGATTGAAATGCAAATGTGAAAATTAATGATAACTGCATTATCTGATAGCAGAGATAATACCGATTCACTGTCAGAGTAACACACAGTCGTTCTATGATTTCCTCTGCTTCTTCACAATATTCTTCTTACTGTCAGACTATATCTGTGGTTAACTATGTTTCATGGATTTTTGTTAATTTACATCAAATAGCATTTCCAAGATCTTAAATCTACCACATTTCCCCAATCAAAAAGGAAACAAAATCAGGACAGTAATCTCCAAGTCCTTCTTAGGATTGGTTTAAAAAGAAAGGAAGAAAAAAAAAAAAAAATAAAGAAATAAAAAGAAAAGGGGGGTGGTGAGGGAGGGCTATCATTAATGTCTATTTCCATCTTGCAGTGGTCTGCCAACCATTCCACTCTATTATACAGCTTTGCTTTGTAACCCAAACTTTTCATAGTATTACTAAATAATACAGAGTAAGCACAACAATCAATACATATTTGCAGTGGTTCTTATGAATGGTTACAGGAAATCTATACAGGAAAGCTTTTCAAACTACCTTTTATAGCAGGTAAAAATGTGAATCTGGCATACCCCACATTCACTACAATTTTCTGATTTACAACTCACTAAAGCAATACACCAGAATTCACATGAAAGCCTGTTTCTATCTTTTATTTAATTTTAACAGCAGCATAGCTCACTGTAACATCATTTTGAACAGCAATTTAATATCCAGTGTACTATTTTTCTTAAAATTTTGGATACATTTTAAGAAAAAAGCCAACCTGTAAGAAAAATTGAAAAAAACTACAATGTGCTATACTTAACTATCCTTAGTACCTTTTTCAACAGGTCTCTGATGCATTTGTATCAGTTATGATGAGTCTGCTGAAATGAGTAACATGAGTTACAACTTCCTTCTGATTTATTACTGGCAATATAGCAGAAGTCCTGTGGACTTATTGGAGGCAGAATTTTACACATGGAAAACTTTTCCTTTGTATGGAGATGAAGGCGAACAATACATGAAAAAAACACCATGAATTGCCAGTAAGAGCTTTAGGTCTTATTTTACACTGCATGGTAGGAGTTTTTTCATTTGGATTGTTTTTCCATTTTTTTCCATTTTTCCATGTAGAGAAACCACATTTTCTCACTTTCTAAGCAGAATTCAGGTACAATGCAAAAGAACTCCTGAGATTGATTTTCAAGCTATCCAACTGACAAAATCAGCACATTCTATAAGAAAGCTGTGCACCCTCCTTATGACAATAAAAGTAAGAGCTCACATAAGGAATAAGGACAATTCATTGTAGTGCACATGAATTAAGAAGAAAGAGATCCAATCAATCTCTAGAACCAAGACTTTTCTGAATGTCATTAATTTCACCTTTGGAAATGTCCTACATTTAGTTCTTCAACTGGTAACAATGTTTCTCTGTCCTAAAAGCCAGATACAATTGCACTGATGCCGGAAGCACTCATTGGAATTGCAGGAAGTCAAAAGAATGGAGCACAGAGGTGCAAAATGGTGCACTGAATTTGGAAGAACTTTTTGGCATAGTCAGTACTAGAAAATTGCATCCCATCTGTCAACAGAGAAAAAATGTTACCTTGCATATTACAGAATTGGTATATGCTGTCTTCAACTCTTTTGTTTTGTTTTGTGACTACAGAGCAATTGAGTATTACAGAATAGAAAAAAGCACAAAGTTATCATTCTTAACATAGTTTTATAAATACTTACTGAAGAAATAAAAATTGGCAATTGTTTATATGAGGCCTGCTTGTACTTACTCATGAATGCATCCCAGTAGTGCAATATTTATAAAAGCAATAGATAGTATACTCATTTATTAATTTCATTTTAGTTACAAGGAACTATCATGGTCAGTCAGTCTAATTTCTGCCCCAGTGAAATTTATCTCATTTTAAAAGTCCAGTGTTTGCCACAGAACTTAAACTTGACAGAACTTGATCATGTTCTTTAGGAAAGTATCTAATCCTGAATGCAAATATTTCTAATGACGGATAAGTGACTTTTCATACAATGTTTCAATAATGACTTTTTAAGCACTAAGATCCATTCTTTGTGTCTGAAACTGTGGTGCTTCAACATCCATTTAATCTTCTGATACTTTGCTAGAAAGAGGTGCCCATTATTATCAGATTTTCACTCTGAATTTAAAGTAGCTTGCAATCAGATTGCCCTTTAATATAACTTTAATATATCTTTGATAAAATAAATAGGGAAAGGAACTAGACATTTCCATAATACCAGTCTTTTCAACTTTCTAGTGGCTCTTCTCTAAACTTGTTACACATTTTAATATCATTCTTGAAGTGTGACCACAGAACACAGAACCCTGCTTCAGCATCAAACAAGACTGCTGACCAGACAAGCTAAGTAATCTGAGAAGCCAAAAATACCCTTTAGCCATAACCCTCTTCTGAGCTCAACCCCAGTTCCCTAAATCTCAAGACTTTTTCAGAGACCCTGCTTTCTGATGCTCCTACAGATCTTTTATAACTGTAACAGTTCTATNATGAAAATATTTATTTACCTTCTTATAAGCCCATAACTTTAATTACTCTGAAGTTGAAATATTTCTGCAGCTAACATGGCAAGTTTTTCAGGTGTGCCAATAGCAATATCTACCCATTATTCAGCATTTTTAAAAATTTTGATCATACTGCAAATAACTAAATATATTTTAGCTCATATTGTATGTTATACTGGTTTTAAAAGATACTTTTTTTTTCTATAAGCCTATAGAGATTGGCATCCCTGCTAAACCCCCCTTAATAAAAGCATCTTACAGTACTTATCCCCTTATTCCCAGTGGGACCACTACCACGTGGACAGGTCTGTCACTACTCACACCAACTTCTACTGGATTTGAACACATTTGAGAAATCCTGTCAAAACTTTTCCAGAACTGAAGGTGATCACTAAAGCTGGGCCATCTAGCTCCTAAAACAGTTAAATTCAAACCATCAGACTGCTTTAATTAGCTAGTACAGAAGTACAGTCATCACATGCAGTCAAATAGGCTTTCCAGCACAAGTGTTTTAAGCAAACTAGAAAAAATTACTTTACCTTTTTACCTGTCCCCTCTAACTATTGAGTCACGACTTGTAATAGATCAATACCAATTTTCTAATTATTTTTTTTCTTACCACATTTCAAAATGTCATCTTACTGTGATTAATGAAGCTACTGATAGATTTTTAGGGTTTTTTTTTCCTTTCCTTTTCTTTTTTTTCTCTTTTCTTTTAGCCTCGTATTATAGTTCCCAGCATCTGGTTACATGCACTGACATCCCAACAATAATACAAGTACCAATAATACAAAGCTACAGAACTATGTAACTCCACATAGCAAGGCGATCAGCAGACATAAGGCCATAAAATGACCTCTCTGCTTCCACACCTAAAAATTAAATATTTTTAAATAAAATGCATTTAAACCCAGTTTTGCTGTTCTTGCTTTCTATTCCTTGGACTTTTGCTGTTGGCTATAACAGAAAAAAGATCAGGCCCTTCACTGTGTGTTTATATACAGTCTATTGACCTAAGTTTGCATTATTTCAGAGCAGTTTCACTGAAAAGGAATTTTTAAAAATTTAAGATAAGAACATTGAAAACTAAGGGTAGTTGAAAAACACTCAGGTAACCCTCAAAGTGGCTACACAGAGTAGGCAGTATCTCTGAAATTCCTTGGTGGTCAATGAAGGTCACAAGACTCTGATCTGAAATATTGCTTCAGCAGAAACACTTTGAAGCTACAGCACATTTAACTTTAGATTTTTGTTCATAAAAATATTCTTATTACAAAGACTTAGGAATGCATGTGAATCACTTAACAATGCAAATTTTCAAACAAAATAAAACTCTAATTAATGCCAGAAGCTTAATTTTTCGTTTCCTGGCAAGTATTGGCTCTGAAAGTCACAGTGTGTTCCCTTAGTGCTAAAAAAAGACATAAAATATTAAAATAACAAAACCGCTCGACTATTTATATAAATTCCTGGGTTGTCACAGTTCACAGTATCAGCAGACAGCAACTTGTATCATGCAAACACAGTTGTTGGATTCTGAGAGGCTCCACCTCTCAGAGATGGAACTTTCTTTACCAGAGAAGGTCAGGAGACCAGAGGCAGCTCAGATAACAAAAAATGTATCATCATCTGCCCTTAGAGGTTGTGCCTCTACTGACAGTTGGTAAAATTTGTCAAATCAAAGTTTTTGATGGCTCTGCTTGTGCTGTGCTAAAATATGTTCCTAAATAAGCAGAATATTTCATGCTTTTTTGATTTGTTTTTTTCTCCAAAAAACTGAAAGATGTTATCTTTGTGCTGTATGGTTGAAAATTATGTTCTGTTGATTGCTTCCTTTTCCATATCGATAGCAACCAACTTCATTTTACGTGTGACAGAGATTATGGGATGTAGATTATATCCATTCCTTTTTTCATACGCATTATACTCTTGTAAAGAATCAGTATTTAAATAAAATATAGATGCTGATACTGGTATGTACTGCTGATACTGGATCAGTTTTCAGAAGTCAAAAGAAATTTACCCACATTCAGCTTTGATTTCTATCTTATCCCATGTCAAAGCTATCAATAAATATTACAAGAAGTAAACTCATCCTACTTTTCAACTGAATTTTTTACCAACATAATTATAATATCTCCTTTTACTCCACAGTGTCAGAAAAGATCTCAGAGGCTTCTGAATAAGGTAGCACATATAAAAAGCAGTAACAGCCCACAAAATGCACATTCAACCATGCTGAAATACACTAAAAAATGCAAAAAAAATTTACAAATTTCAGACTTTATTTATAGTGAAATTAAAAACAATTCATATGTAAAATACTGACAGCCTTTAAATCTGCTATGCAGCTAGAAAAGGCCATTCTGCTACATCCATGTATATATTTTGCATTATTTTACATGTACAGTAGTGTAATACTAAACCTTGTTTTCATATAACACCATAGTGCTTTATATAGAATGCCAAGTTCTTTGTGTATTATCATGAAACACATTTTAAATTATATCATAATAATTAGATATACTATGTCTTCATTTTTGTTTGCATTGTATTTTCCAGCTACTGGTTTCAGAAAATTGCCATTAGTTTTGTTCTTCTCTTCATGAAGAGCATACAGTAATTTGAAAAATCAAGCAAGGATGAAAATGTGATTGAAATATAGGAATTTTTCTAATGAAATATTATTATTACATTATAAATTATTGATAGAACGGTTCTGGAACTCTCTTCTGATGCACTCATCCTTTTGAGGGAAAATTTCCATAAGAGACACAGCTATTGCTACAGCGTGTTTGGCTTCAGATGCACATTTTGCAACAGTTTTATTAAATTATGGTCAATATAATGGATTTTTAAGGCCTATTCCCAAGTCCATGCCCATGAAAACACTGCATTCAACTACAGAATTGCCTAATTGAGAAATACAATTTACCCTTTTGCCTTAGGTACTTTTACAGTACAAGAGAGGTTTTACATATTTATATTGAACAGATACTTTAAAGTCGTGCCATATTACCATTACATCTCAGCAATGTTATGCTTGCACCATCTTCACTTACATAGCAGAAAATGTTACCTTGAATTACTTTTTTAATGTGAAGTTCTAACGCTTCATTGACTGCAGTCTGAGTTTCTCTTTCCACTGAAACCAATGACCAGGTGTGCTAAATGATTTCTAGCAGGCTCAAACAGGTAAAGAAAGCACCTTGAAAATGCTAGTAGACATCATATCTATTTGTTATGCTAAAGATATTGCTAAATGTTGGCACAAAGCTTGAGAAGAGACCACAGCATCTGGGTGGTCTTCTGACCTCAGAAAACAGCGCAGAAGTGCTTCTCCCTTAATTCAACCACGGAAGAAAGAATTTTAATGCTGAGAAATTTTAATGCTAAAATTCTAAGCAGCAAGAAAATTTTCCTTTACATCAAACAAGTACATAAGGGATTTTATGTTGAACAATTTACAAAATGGTATAACAAAAGGCAATTTTTTTTACTCAAGAATTTCATCTTAGTACTTACCTGTCAATATCCTGGAACCCAAAGGGTCATAAAAGAGACAGTCCATTAAAAATAAATGCAAAGCATAACAATCTAGTAAAATGATTAAATTAACAAATAGTGAAGTCTAGTTCAAGAAATTCCTCTTGGCTTTCAGTTGTTTTTCCCTACCTGGCCCATCCCAGTCTTCAGTCTCCACGGCAAGCTGCCCTGGTTTCTCTGACCTCGCATCACCATCAGATTCTGCTGCCTCCTGGATGCCTTCTTCATTGCCTGAAAAACCATCAAAAAATATAGTATTGACATATTCCAGTAGTGACTTTTAAGCAAAGCTCCTATAATATCCAAACAACTGCTTACATGCCTAAGTGAAACATATGCATGTCGATGAACAGAGAGAAAATGAAAAAAAAATTAGACATGTAAACATTCATGAGTTCTCACTGACTCTAAAAAGCCCTGAGTATCCAGTAGTTCCAGTTTCATGGAGAGAAAATCTTCGGTAACAATGTTTACTCCACTTGCTTAAAAAAAGAGAATCACAACTTGCACCTAATTCTGTAAACAAAAGCACATAAAGTCACCGAGTCTGTATGTGCAAAGGAGAAAGAAATCAGCTTGTGACCCCTCCCAAGAACACATGCTTTCAGTCATGGGTTTTCTTGAATTGACACCTAAATATCTCTTATGCAGTGCAGATAAATGACACTCAGAACAAAAATATGGTCCACTAAACATTTTGCTTTTTCCACAAAAACAGTGAAAAGCTAATCCATGGTATTTCAGCATTTAAGTAATTTGCCCTTAAAGTCATAATATACCAGCAGGTCCCTAGAGTAATTTTCTCCCTAACAAGCTTTATTTAAAGAAATGCTACATTTCTGATGAATTTTTGGATTTTCACCAACCAGAAGTACCTGGAAATGTCTGTCTGCCTTCCGTTACTACCCACTACAAGATCATATACAGGACACATAGAAAATTATGATAAGGTTAAATTTTTAGAGATGACAATTTAACTTTTATTTGAAGAACTGCTTGTTGAAAGCACAGCTGTTTCAGGTAAACAAATACACTAGGCAAGCTCCATGCCAAAATGCTTTGAAATAACCACTATGAAAACTACATTGAAGATGAGGGGCTCAGGTATTAACACAAAAGAATCTGGCCACAGTAACACATTAAGTGACATCTCTAAAGGCTTTTCCAGGTTTGGATTTTACCAATTTGAAGATTTTTTTTAATACTAACCTATGCAAGAAACTCATGCAAAGGAAGACACTAAAATGAATTGAAAGAAAAAAAAACAAATCTACACAATTAACTCCTTCAGTCAAATAGGAGTGATAATAGTTTAATTTTTTTATCAAACTTGAAGGACATTTGTTAAAAAATGATGTCCCACAAAAAAAAGAGTGACAGCACTAGAAAAAACCAATACTGAGTATTTCACGAACTGAAAAATCAGACCCTTTGTTGATTTAACAACAGGAGACCAAGAAGGAGGAAAAAGCACAGAAATTACACAGTAACTTGTAATTTTTTCCCCACTCATGATAACAAAAGCTTTAATTAGCAACATAGGTAAAGAAATGTGATTGCAACAAACTATGCCAGATCCCCATACGTTATCACTGGAGCTATATTTATACTGGATAAGATTGTGACCCAGAGTTTTCAAGTACATGATTATATACAAACACTATAAAGTATTAACTTCATGTGCACATGTAACATCTCATAATAGCACATTCTTCCTTGCATTCATAAAACACAGTTTTTCAAAGATGAAGTCTAAGAGCCTGATAAACTAATACTCACATCAAAACAATACTATAATCACTCCAGAGTTTGATTACAACACTTGAGTTCAGTGAACTTGTGGTACTAAAAACATAGTCCAGAATATTCATACACACTTGTAATGTGCAAAATAAAATTTGAATACAACACAAATATCTACTATCGTTTTTATGTTAAATTGACTGTATAACTGTAGCCAGGCATTTGAAGTTCTCATGCTTCAGTTCCATCTGAAGTTACCTTTCAGAAGAAAGTCCTAAATATACTCATGTGCTGAAAAAGCTACCAAGTTTCTGGTATCAGTGTTAGCAATTACTTGTTTTTAAGCAACTAGCCTATTTTGAATTAGCATTTGTATACTTACTCTGTAGTAATCAGACCTCTGCTTTCTTTGGGTGTACTGAAGAACTATTGGACAATTTTACCTTCATTTTTCAATATCCACAGCAACTTAAAGCAGCAAAAATTTGTCTTTCATTGGAGAAACACAAAAGAAAGTTTTCCTAAGTTCAGACATGGCATGATCAACTTCAGTTTTCTCAAAAATGTTGGGAAGCAATTCACAACAAGGAAAATTCTTGTTTTCGAACTCAAGATGTATAACCAACACAGACAGTTCTTAGAATGCCCTTTGTATAGAATGAAAATGTTTTTCTTTCATTGTATGTAACAGAGCTGTATGTACTAAATCAGAACAATAACAGCAAAATCTAGAAATATTAATTCTTTTAGACAGGAAAGAAGCACAGATAATTAGATCATTTCATCTCCTAAATATTAAGTTCTTCCAGGTTATAATATATGCCAACCTGACATTAGCGTGCGAATTTCACCATTCTTCCAGTCAGTGCAACTAACCAGAACATAAACAAATGAAACTATTAGAATTAAAAGAGGACAAAGTTAAGTGAAAAGATTGAGCTGAAAAGAAAAAGGATAGAACAACAGCTAAGATACAAAACCTTAATTATAGTAATTATATATTTGGGAGATGAGGGAAAACCTGAAAATGTATGCTGGCAGGTGACTTAACTTTGGCTTTTTCAGTGTTTCATGAAGTATAGGGTTACATAGTTTTCATAGCCAAGTTTTAATGAAATGATGCATGTCTTGTGCAAATAGATAAAATGGGTAGAATTTACATTAAGAAAAACTTTGCTTTGCATCTAGAAGTATTCTTAATTATTTTCATTTATATTTTCTATTATTCCCAACGGCTAAGTGCATGCATTACACACCTGAAATATCACCACACTGATTTCTCCTGTTCCCCCACACTATTCCAATCTGCGTGTAAAACCAACAAATGGTACATTACTGTCAATTTCCAAATCTACCAGGGACTGAATCTCCCAGGCTCAGCTGAGCATCAAGGTCAGATGGAAATGGGCAGCTAAGACAATCCATTTGGTGTGGGAGACGCTTCAACTTTAAAAAGCCCAAAGGAGGCTTAGCAGAAGAGCTGATAACAAAGCACATCTATCAAGCTTTTTTTCTTTTCTTTTCCCATACTTAAAGCTATTTCAGCAGCTAACATTTGTTTAGCACAAAGGAGTTTATTTCCTTTCAGAATTTCTTTCCATTGTTTACTCTTTCTGTTCAGTCACTGACTACTTTTCAGTCTCAACAAGACTATATTTTAATATTTTTTTTAGAACTGATTCCATTTGTCTTCAATTTAGAGATGTAGACATTTAACTGGATACAGGACATTAATTATTTTTTCTTCCAATTCCACTCAAGTCCTTTTTGCCTATATATACTACCCATTTGCTACTAACTTATTGATTCCTTTCTAATCCCATTCTTTTGGGTTTTCTCACACTTTTTATTTACTTTGCTGCTCAATTACACTTTGTATTTAAGTTAAAGGATAAATAACTTTTCCCCATGAACACCAGAGTGGTGCAAGCACTCTAAAATGAACCAAAACCTGCTTCTGTTTAAGCAGGTTTAAGCAGTCGCTTCTTAGCAAACAAGCCTGGTAAGTGAATTCTGTTGTTTAAATTATCATTGCATGAAAAAATACTTTTACGAGTAAGCACATATAATACCATAAACTATGTTCAGTCATGAGTCAAGTAAATCTACTGGAATTTCCACTTCTTCTCTATACTTGGTATTTAAGTTACACTTTTGGCAGAACTCATCACCTCTAACCTTAGATGCCTGAAAGTTAAGCTAGTCCAGACTACTTACATAGACACTCCTCTAGGCAGGGAAGAAAGAAACCTCCTGAGTGATTCATCCTATTCTAGTATGCCTGAGATATGAGACTCCTCTTGGTGTTTGAGAGAGCTGAAATGAATCATCCTCTTAAACACAGCTTAGACTAGGAACCTATATTTAGTCAGCTAAAGTTGGGGGAAACAAATCTCTGACTTATGCTGAAATGCTGAATATACAAAATACTACTTAACTAAGAGTAAAAAAAAAAACTGTCTTATTCAAACAACTTCAATATGTAAAGTGGATAGAATTTTCATCTTGACCTTATAATTTCTTATCAGCATTGACTGTTTCTGTTGTCTTCAAAAACAGTTCAAGTTCTTTTAATGTAGTTTAAATAGCCTAATGTTTATCCAACAGACAATTCACTGTAATTCAAGGTGGTAAAGTTGGTCAGGAAATCTGAAGACTGTAAAAGAGACACATTACCAGTAACATGAGAGAGAGAACTCCAACTTCTCTGACAACACTGACAAGTAGGAAAAGAGAGACTTGAATATTAACAAGTAATTTCACTTTAATCTTTTTAACAAATTAAAGACTTCCCAATTTGTACTTAATCAGCTTGTACCACAAGTAGTTGTGGTATTTTATAGAAGCACATGGGTTAGCAGTTCTTCTCAATCCTGCTGTTTTAATCCACGTTGCTCCTATCAGTATTAGGCTCTTACAGAAAGTCTTGTACAATATAACTATTGAACTTTCTTGACTAGGAATGTTATAGAAGCTGTTAGACACTCTATAATGTATTTTGCAATCAGCTAAATCAACAAGGTATTTTTAACAATGAACAGTTCAGAACTGACAGATCTACTTTCTTGTTCGCAGCTGCTTATCATGACATAGGTATCATGTATGTTTACCAGGTGCTTCCTATAGTTAGGATACCTTCACAGAAGCCGCTCACAAAAGATAAGGTCATAAAAGAGATGGAAAACGTGCAAGCTTCATACACTCATGGTTTTATCATCAGACAAAATAGCTTTGGGTGAAGGACTGTACCAGTCACAAAAAGCACACAGCAGCTTCTATTAGAGTGAGAGAACAATGAAAGTTTGAAATTCAGTTTGTTTTCCCTCTTCCTGGCAGTACAAATGTAAACTTAAATTGTTAACATACTCATACAGCTGTTCAGAGTGAAACATCACTTTTCAATTATAATAAATCAGTTCAGAAATAAATTGTTGCAGAGCCTGTAGCACTCTGTATTGCCAAAAGAGAAAACCTTTGCAATGCAAGGACCTGGAGTCCCTCACTGTAGACCTTCATTTGGCAAGGACATAACCTCCCAGATGGTGACAGGCCAGTGCAACTGGCTGGGAAGGGGGAGGGGGCCTGCTCCTCTCTGCCACGGTCTACAGTGGCAGTAATTCCAGATCCAACCAAACAAGGATTCTGAGACTATACATACAAACTAGATGCCAGAGCTTCAGAAACTATAGATCAGCAATTAAAAACTGTCCTTTTTTTATTCGCTTTATCTCAATGCATGCAACCAGTAACAGAGCTTACATGCACTGATAATCCTGCTCTTGAGTCCTAAGAAACACACTATAAACTGAGGATTGTTGCCAGGAACCTCTCTTCAAAAGCCATACATAGTAACTTTGAAATAAACCATATACAACTTAAAATACAACTACTTAATTCATTCAATGTAACTTTTTAGCAGCACACACTATTCTTAAGCATACCAATGACATCTAACTTAACTAGCCTTCTTGTGGATTATCTCTTTTTAAAGTATTCTATGTATATATTTAACTATAATTGTAACGCTAATACAGGTTTCAGCAGACATAAATCATTCTGGGTATAAAATAATGCAAAAAACAATTATATAAACTTTTGGAATGGCAATAGAACTGTGAGAATAAAGATACTAAATAATATGGGAGGATGTTCCCACACTTTGTCATGTTTGCCAAAGGACATGAGGACAAGATAAACAACTGCAGTGGGTGCAGTGCCATACAAATGGGTTTACACTACAAGCCTTGCAAGGACAGAGAGACAGAGGAAGAGATCTGGTGCTATCACTACCAGACTGTTATCAATTCATCTGATATATATCAGAAATTATTTCAGTGAAGCCTATAAAAATCAACTGAGACATCCTACTCTACAAATACAGAAAGTATGAGCAAAATCTGGTCCTCAGATGATTAATTTGGTAACATACCTGAAAAAAACAGCACTTGAACAAGTTAATCTACTGCATTTTATTCCAGATTATATTAATCACCTCAATACTTTGCTTCTTTGCAAGCAATTATTGTTTTCTGTCATGCCGATTAACAATCATAATTTCTCCTGGGATAAACCTTATTTGAAATAACTGTATGTTTCCATTTGCCCTAAGCACTCTTAGAATTACTTGTCCAGCAAGTCTCAGAAACAATGCACTTTCTCTTTCCCTAATTTTTAGGATCAGTCTGTGAATATTCAAGTGTTGGCAAGTTCCCACATGTGCGCAAGCCATTAGCTCTCCAAAATAGTGGTATGAAACTATTTTGGTTCCTATTAAAATCACCACTTTGTTTAATAAAATGACATCTTGACACATTACATTTCAGCACAGTGATCATGTTAAAAAGCAGTGTCAATTATTTCTAACCATTTCAGCTACAGTACTTTTCTCCTGGGATAAGACACTGCTGTGCAGCATATTCATCTAGACAGAGTCTGGCCTTCCTCTTTCCCTACATGTTTGATATGTTCTCATTATCGCCACTGTTTGCTTTTGAAGTCCTTTCAAGACAAGGATCACTCATTCAAATGTATTTCCTGCAGAACAGTTTAAGTGTTCTCTAAATTGTATTCCTGACTTTCTTTTTATTAATGGGGTTTAAATATATGTATGTATATATACATATATTCTAATTTTTAGGGAGAAACTCTAAACACCCATGCTACAAATGAGCATCATTCAGATATACTGGCTACTCAAGAGCTTCTATCAATTTAAAAAAAAGGAAAAAAGTCTTGCATATTTTCAATCTTTCCCCATTAAAACTTCAAATACAAGAACTCTATTAGACATATGCAAGGACTAGCTTGGGGTTCAAACTCCATAGCTCTAAGCACTTGATTAGAAAAGCAGTAAAAGTACATTTTAAAAGATATTTACATGCCAAAAATAAAAACTGCTGCTTAATATAATTTTCAAGAATTATTTTAGTGGAAATCAACAATCCATGAGATTCCAAACCAGCCTGCAGCAGAACAGAGAGATTATTTCAGAGAAATTCTAACAAGTTTCAAATTCTAAGTTTGAAGGCTCTTCTGCAAGTTCATATTTCAATTTAATTATATAACAATTCTGTTCCACCCCTACTGCAGAAATATTCAATCTCCTCTAAGAATTCTTCATTCAGCCAAGAACACCTGGTTTTATACTGTGCATCTGAAATCATTACCATATACAAATCCAGTTTTTATGTGACTTCCATACACGACTACATAAATAGTAGCAATAGGTACCTGTTCCTACAGAGCCAAATCTTAATTTACTTTGTTGAAAACAACTGGATGCTTTTATTTGAAATAATCAACCCTTCAGATGATTCAATATCAAAACCAGCCAATTCCCTGTCCTTACAAGTGTCTTCCCACATACATGTTGTATTACACATGATTTCAAAACCAATCTAGGCTTCTGTGAGTCAAACCCAAGAAAAAGACTTAGCAGTCAAAAATGTGTGCTTCTTTTTCTTTATCCAGCAATAATATTTGTCCTATCAATATTTACCCAATGATGACATAAATGTGGCATTTGCTTTAATTATTTTTACTGACCCTTTCAGAGTTAAATTGCTGAAAATATACCCATATAGAACACAACCTGTGAGCAGGTCTACTTTTTGGGCCTGGGTTGACAAGAACCATGTCATAGAACTCTTCAAACATATTCAGAATTTTTGTGTCAGGGCCACCAAATAAGACAAAAAAAGAGACAAAAATCGACCTTCATTATAAACAAAATTAGAAACAGATGTACAGTACACATGAACTAAGATCACATGGCAAAATTTTTCATTTGTGCATTTCATATTTTAAAGAAGATTACCCTTATTAATTTGCAATTCATATTCTGTCAAATTTGACCTCAAATTTAAGTTGATCCAAGTTCAAGTTCTGTGACTTTCTAGAAAGAGGACATTACACTACTTGTTGTAACCAAATAATCCCTTCATGAATTCTATCCCCAGCTGAGATAGAATTCAGAATTTCATTGTTCTTAAAAAAACCAAAATGTGCTGACTGAAAAGGCTGGAGTTGCTTTGATAAACTGCTTAAAGTTGAGTAAGCTGTTTAAGTGTTTCTTGCACTTTTTAATTCTGTATGGTTAAAATAATGTTTTCTATTTGGATCTATGTATTTTTTCTTGAAACATAGGTTTCTAGTTTCTTTTTGAGATATAATTTTCTGCTTGAGGGCCAATTATTTAATGTCTTGATTAGAAGAAGGGTTTGCTTGTTTAACTTAAACCAAATTTTTATCCAACTAAAGTTGATGTTAATACATACACGGGTTTATGCTGGGCTGAAAGTATGGCCTGACAGGTTTAAACAAGAGTTAGCAATAAATAAAAAAAATACAGAATAGACAATCTTGTACTTTTTGTTTCAGAAGCCTTTACATGCTTTCTAGTGAGTGGTGAAAAAAAAAAAAAAAAGACAAATAATTTCAGATATCTCTTTTCCCTTATAGAAAGAAAACAGGTGAGCTCCTCTGAGTAGCGGAAAAAAAAGAGAAACCATAAGAGGTAAAGCACAAGGCAAATGCTGGTGTTCAGATGAAAAATATTTCCTTTCATCCTGCTAGGATCAAATCTAATTCTGACTTAGAATTGTTAGCATTGTTCAAAGGCTGTTATCAGAGAAACCCCTTCCTTTCTGTGTCCATATTCAGCATCTGACAAAAAATACAGAAGATTAGAATCATAGAATCATCAGTGTTGGAAGGGACCTCTGAATTATCAGGTCCAGCTGCCCACCCAGCACTGTCACTATAAGCCCTAAACCACATCACCCAGAGCCAGATCCAGACACCTCTTCAACACCTCCAAGGAAGGTGACTCCACCACCTCCCTGGGCAATCCATTCCAATGCCTGACCACCCTAATGCCTAACAGTGAAAAATGTCTTTCTAATATCTATTCTTGATCTGAATCTCCCCTGTCTCAATTTAAGGCCGTTTTCTCTCATCTTCTCACTGCAGGAATGGCACAAGAGACTGAACCCCACCTCACTACAGCCTCCTGTCAGGTACTTGTAGAGTGATGAGATCCCCCGGCCTCGTCTTCTAAAGTTGCTTCAGCTGAATGTGGTATGGATAAACATAAGGGAACCCCTTCCCTGGGGAATATGGGAATCCAACAATGTCACAAACATGCAGACAAGTCAGTAAGAAGTAACTATTGCATTCTTGGACGGAGTAGTGCTGTGAGTTCTTATGCATACTCTAGTCCTCTAGGAGATGAAAATAGGTACATGCCCTCTCTTCTGTCTCTGATTACCAAAAAGAATGAATGTATGCTTCATTTAGTCAGAAAGTCTACATAAATAAAATGTAATTAATTAAAATAATATAAAAATTTTAAAGGAATATGAGCTCCAGCAGAACAGAAGTATTGCCAGGAAAAGATAATGTCAGGCGCAGGGAGAGGGGGGGCGTGTCTGGTGCCAAGCAAAGCCGAGGGCTGTGCAATCACCTCTATCAGTGCTCTATCAGTGTCTACACTCCAGCCAAATCCAGAGAAAACAAGGAGTCAAAGATTCAGGTCAATAAGCTTATAGGCGATTTGCACAAACTGCTCCTGCAGCAAGGTAAAAAACAAAGTCATATTGGCTTTTCTTTTTTATTCCTTCTCTTTGAACTCCTTGGTCCAAACACACCCTCAAAATGTCAGTGTTATATGCAAGAATTTAAAGAGCTGAGCTCCTTAATCCCGTTAAGAAATAAGAACAAAGTTGCCTGTAAAGATCTCCTTATTGAGCTCAAAGTGATTATGGTATAGCTGCCTTCTGCTGATCCTACTTCCACTTGCTATAGCAAAAGCGGTAGAAATTTGTCATAAAATCCATTACTGAAAAGGAAGAAAAAAATTTTATTAAAATTTTCCTGGTTAAAGAAATGGGGAGAAAAATAAAGAAAAGAAAGCATAAATCTACTGTTTGATCCAGACGCAGAAAATAGCAAGCATATTGTTATGCACTACATGTGTAACATGAAAGAAGCAAGGAATATTTACACAGTTGCACATAGGCATACACACAGACACAAAGTCATATTCCAGAGGAAAAAGGGACACACAGAAATCATTTTCAGGGTGTTATTATAGATGGTAGCATGATAGCTTTGCACATGAAGTATGAAGGGATAGATTAATACACAGACTAACTTAGCTTTGTATATGCTTTCTTGTATGAGGACTTACACTGCAGCTGTTTCTCTGAATCTCAAGGCTGACTGCACAATGAGGTCACATGGTTTAATATAAAAAATTCCAGTCCCAAGCTGGTCTGGCAGGCTAGTAACAATGTACATGAGCATGATTATGTGTACATGAACAGAAAACTTAGTTCAGATTTGGAACTCATCCCTTCCTGCCCAAGAAGAATATGAGAATACAGAACCAAATATATACTCAGTATGCAGGCCATATATTCATTCCCTTGTTCTTCCTTCTTGCTTAGAACTGCATATGAGTTTCAGACTGCACTGGATTCCCCTTGTTTTCTCTTCCCCCACCAATAAGATAACCAATGCATCAGGAACCCAAACCACTCAACGCAGCTACCAACACACATCGCTGCAGACATAAATATCAGTGTGTGCTGCAGTGCTACAATGCTACAGTGTGTGCTCATAAAATCATTGCATCCTGAAACAACCACTCTCCATCCCAACTCTATCCTCCCTATCACCCTATGTCACCAAATGAAGCAGAGTTAACACTGAGAAGCAGAAGCCATTTGCTTTCTCATCTGCTACCAGTATTTTCACAGCCACTGAATGTCCTTCCACTGAGGACTGGTGCCAGTGTTGCCTTGTGATGAAGTGACCATGAAAAACCTACAACACAAGGAACAAGGGCAATAGTTATACTATAAGCAATGAACAGAAGAATTTGACACAACAGTCTTGGCAAACAGCAAGAAATGAACCTGCCTTCTTTCACTAGTTATCATATATAGACATTCCTTCATTTGCCCCCTTCTTCTGGCAACAGTCCAAAATTTGCTCTTTTGATTATAAACCTTTTCCATTTTCTTCTCTTGCCTCTTTCCTTCTGTGAACACAGCTACTTAACTATCTACTAATCTCAAGTGATCTCTCTTATTGCTTAAGATAATTTTCCTTTGAAAGTTAAACCCTCACTGAATACTTCTGCTAGGAAGGTCACAAGGAACTGTAATTGGTTTCACCAGTTACCACCATTATCAAATCAACAAGGCTCCGATTCTCCTTCCTGTTTACAGAGACTAAAGGATGTCACTATACGAGCATAGTAAACTTTCTAAGTAACAGACAAAAACTTCATTTTTGTTTTTCCTGAGAGTATCTAGGCAGGATAACAGCAATCAGTGACTAGAAAACCAACTATAAACTATTTCCCCTCACAAATAATCTTGATTTAAAATGTTTTCACCCCATCACCTTCAACTTGGCCTTTGTATTGTTCTGTCGTTTTTCCCCTCCTTCTATCCATCCTTCTGCAATTATTAGCCCTATAACACTTCTTCTCACCTCTTTAATCATCACCTTATTGTCTTATTCCAATCTACAGTAGACAAAATTTAATATTTATGACCTATCCCCTAACTTCCAAAACCAGTCTATCCCTGTTTTGCATAGGAAACAAGCTACTTTCTCCTTACACAGGCTGTTGAAATACTGACATTTAAGTAATAAATTTTTGACATCTGAATTAATCTTAATCTGACACAGACACTGATTCCAGATGCCCACTGATTAAAAAAATATTCAGCAAGGGAGATTCTAGGTTAATAAAGTCTTTGTGTGGACAGCATCATCAGATACCCTCTTTATTGGCAATACAGCAATTTGTAGTAACTAAACATAAACAGCAATTTTCAAAACCTGTTTTCAAACTGACAAATTGTAATGCACTATCATCAATGCTACCTCCTACAAACCTTTTTGTTTCTACTTCAAATATAGAGATCAGTGCAGATTTGTAGTAGAGCACCACTACCTTGCCTCCAAAATATACTACTTTTCTGCTAATCTCACTGTTAAGACTGCAAACAACTCAAAAATTTTGAAAACGGAGAAGTTGTAAAATGACTTGTAGCTCAATCAATGTGATTAATTTGCTTCACACTTTGCAGAAGCCTTCACCTTCACCTTCTAATTCTGGCAACTATTCTGCTGAATCTATCTCACAAACCCAAATAGGTTGGGAATGACAAGTATAGCTTTATAAAGGTTCCTGTTTGCAATTTAGACAGTAAGGGGTTGCTCTCTGCTTATAATATCATCAGGCACAGTTTGACAGGAAAAACTCTTCAAGAAGCCAAAGTTACCAAGTTGTGAACACGTAAGTCCTCTATTCTCATTCCTCAAAATGAATTGTGACTTCAGTAAATCTTTGCCTTCAGTACCTAGTTTGTATAGCAATAAGCCCCTGGTTTTAGGTGGCAGCTGAATTTACAGAGCTGGGTAAGTATAAAAAACATACCATGGATGCAGCCTCACAAACACCTCCTCCCCAACAGCTGTGTCACTTGTTCCCCATGCCTCTTGATTCTTGCAGGAAGCCCCGCTACTCATTTGTCCTCTTGTTCTGGGTCAGCTGGGAAGAAACCCCAGGGAAGGGAAATAGGGAGACAGGACAGATAAAATTTATAGCCAAGAAAACACCTTTACTTTCCAAAACCATTAATGGTCCCTGCTAGCGAGGGCAGAATTCGGAGATAGAATAATGGATTCCCATGCCAGTTCTGATACATTTCTGGGAAAAGGAAACCTGTTGCATGAAAAAACACAGATCTATACCTACTTTTCCCTTATTTGGAAATACTTGTCATTTACAGGCTGCCAATACTATCAAAGAGCAGAAGAAAAATCAAAAGTCAGGCCCCCAAAACAGAAATTAAACTGCCTTTATTTGTTCTATTTGGTACATATCTCATTTTCATGCTTTTTCATTTTCATAATGACTTTTCATTCATGATGTTAAAAATATTTCTAGGAAAAAAAGAAAAGCTTATTTTCTCATACTATCTTTTAATTTTAATACTGAAGCACTACAAAGAAAAACAAAAGACTACGAATTCTTAACAGATTCATGAAAAGAAATGAGAATTCAGCTAATTTTTAGTATTTACCATATAATAGAGTCACAAACCCTTCCACTAAGAAAAGAACACAAAAGAAATTTATTTGCTTTCCAGATTAGTTTTGTCTTCTTAGGGTTTATCTTCAGAAAAACATAGGTGGCCTCATGCTAATGACACTTAAGATGTGACCCTGAAGAAGTAGGGCAATTCAACAGAAGTAAGTTAAAGTAAACAGAACTAATAAAAAACCAGCACATTTCCATTCCATCCTTTTCCAGGGAGATTCCCAGTTTGCTTCAAAGCAAACTTTTTGTCACACGTCTCAGATGGAGGTAGATTAGAAATTCTATGTGCCCCTTGATCCTTAGAAAACTTCTTTTCAACTCTTCTGCAGCAGTTGAACTGGAGAGATTTAAGATTCGCTTATAACTACAACACACAAACTGCTGGGAAGTCTGAAGGTATTTACCCCAAAGAAATAGCAGATGTTCTTAATAAAACATATAATCAAGATAATCGAGATTCAGATTTAAATGTATTCCCATTTGATGCCTAATCTTCTTCAATACAATGGCCTGGATTCAGCGATTTCCCTGACAGAAATGTTTATTTAAAGGGAAGATCCAAGATATATTTGAATTAAATGTAAATTTGCAATAGTGAATGCTGTTTTTAAAAAAAATAATCAGATTTTTTTTCTTGATTTCACCTAAAACCATAGTATTTTCCACTGGTAGGCCCTGGAAATGCAGTAAGAAATACAGAGAGGTAACTAAATCAAACTGATATGATATGAACTAATAGTGAGACATAGTATTCCACTGCTGACAGGAGGAATTCAAGAGACACCAGTATTACAATTATGCAAATAATGGTTTAAATATTTATTTAGTACTGCCAGTAACAGCAGGAGTACTTTTTTTCCACCTAAGGAAAATGGTGTCTGAAAGGCACGTGAACCAGTGAACACAAAGTAACTGTAGCATTTGCTCACATCGCAATTGTCATAGCGCTAAATGCTTCCTGTTTGTAAAGAATCTATTGATAATCTGGTCTCTCCTCACAGTAAGGGGAGAGAGAACTCCAAACTATGGATTAGACTCTTTTGATCTCACGATTTACTAAAATAGAAAATACATTGCAATGCCTTTGCCACTGCTGACTGAAAACTCTCCAGGAAGGACTAATATTCTGCAGTCAGAACACTTGACTCGTCAAATAGATTTATTCGACTTTGTCCAAGACAGATGAAAATAATACAAAACCAGAAGCATATCAAGTTATCATAAGAAAATGCACGTCAATATCCTGGAAAGAACAGAGAGACAGGGAAGCCATCAACATCCAAATGCCCAAGAGATTTGTGGACTAACAGAAGAATACCACCACAACAACTTCAGCTATTTGATAGGGATCCTTACCTGCAGAAGACAAACAATAAAGCAATCAAGTGGATATCTGGCAGGAAGAAGGTTAATTCAATGTTCTAAATAACAATAATGTGTTTTTCTGACAGCTGACGGGGAAGCAGCACAACCTTGCAGACTGAACTGGTAAGAATGAATTGGTGTGTCTTATGCTAAAATATCTCAGTCTCCAATAATTCACAAGTAACAAGTGCACCAAAAAGGTATTTGCAGCTTCAAAAGTTATCCTTTCACAAATCACTAGTTTTCTACTGTGCATAATAAATTCTATAATAAGCTCTATTTTAATCCTAGAATCTACAGACACAATCTGTTTTCCTAGCAATGTTTCCTAGGCAGAGAAGCAATGAAAAGACATGCCGCATTGCTAGCTTCAGATCTGATAATAATTGACTTCTGGGGCCTGTTCTCTACAGTTAAATATGTAGAAAATAACACATGAGGGAAAACATTAAGGCAAGATGATTCATGTCTCTGAAAAGTGTCCTTCAACATACTTAAATATTTATCCCTTACCGGACCTAATTTCACAAGTGACTCTTTTTCCTGTTTTTAAGATAGCATTAATAGGGCTTTTTGAACATTTTAAACCAAAAAAGTCTCTTTGACCAATTGGACAAAGTTTGGCCAGTATTCCCTCAAGAGGTTGGCTACAATGATTACCTTTATTACAAAAGTATTCCACTTCTTCACAGCTCAGATTTTCAGGCTCAAACTCTGCAGAAAAGCTTTCCTCCAATGGAAAGTCTTCTTTTGAGATAGTATCATTTTCCTCAGACAGGCACTCTTCTTCTTCATCCTCAGTGGCATCTTCAAGGGGCCCTTAAAAAAGAATCAGGGACACTGTGGCAAAACCATCTAATAGGACAATGTGAAATAAAACCTTAGTGAACTTTTAACTGGCAGTCTTTAGCTAGTTTTTCCTTTCTCAGCTGTGTTCAGCATTTATTAGAATTGGACAAATAACATTTTATGGAAATTGAAATTGAAAGTGACTTTTCCTGATGGCTTCAAATCAGAATATGCAAAGTGTTATTAATAATATGTATTAATAATACTCGCAACATGGGGGTTTTTCATTATTCATTGGGCTCTACTATTAAACACAGACAGTTTTAACAGCTGAAATCAAAGCTGTATTTGTAAAACGACATAAACAGTGAAGAGCTTTCTCTTGTTTGTAAGTGATTGTTTTTGATGCTGAATTACAGTAGTTAAAATGTTCCTTTACAAGCTTTGTTAATCAAATTAAAAGTACTGACAACAGTGAAATACTACAAAGGTTTTGACAGCACAAACTTCAGCTTATTCTGCTCTTTTGCTTCAACCAGCCCCTGATGATATCCATGATCATTCATGCCAGACTCTTTAACAGATACCCAGTCAATGGACAGGACTCAAGAGACTATTTATTCATTTCACAGAGGCCAAACAAATGTCCTGGTAAACTGCCAGCCCAGGGCTACATAAACTAGTTACATAAACTAGTTACAGAAATAGGTATGAGTTTGAATTTGAAATGGTGGTCTGAGGTCTTTGACTTTTCTTCTAATTACTCAGAGATACTACTGCTACAGATGTTCTCAAAGAAACAGCACCAGACAGATTATAACACATGACACCAAGGTTACCAATTAGAACATACTCAAAAATTAAAATCTTTCTTATATATACACACTTCAAAATCATTGGTTAATAGTAACTATTTGCTAAAGACGTCTTTTGTGTGGGATGTAGAATTTCACCCTAGATTTAAATAGAGATTTTAAATAACTGACCATATTTTAATTTACGAAGATTTCATTAAATGTCAATATGTTTCAAAATCCATCTTAAGACTGGATTTCAAAAGAGAGATTTCATTATACATGGTTGAGGCTTGAAAAAAATTACGTATTTCACTCTCCAATGAAAGCACAGCCTCATTTATAATTGACTGAGTATTTCTCCCTCAAAATGAAAGCGAGCTAGCTAATGAAAAAAATTGTGATTTGTATTTATATGATAGTTTTACAGTATTAAATATACTATTTCTATATCATCTATCATGCTGAGATACAATACATAAATGATTCTGTTGTATTCAATGAAAAGGAAGGAATAAATTTTTTAAGAAACCAAATATTGACTACATTCTAATTTTATGTAATTTATTATGAACCAGTGACTACCTACATTTATTAAAACAGCAAAATTCACTTTAGGCTAGGTTGTATAATTCCTGCTTTGGAGGAATATGACGGTTACTTTTTATTGAAATTGATTGAGATTCCCAGCTGGGATCCCATAAATTAATGTAGTTTACTATCTTTCATGGAAATATGACTCTCTGTGCCAGCTGAGAATCTGACCAAATGAGCCCACTTTTTTAGCCACATACTTGCCGACAGTAGCCGTCATTCAACGACATTGCTCCTAAAATAAGGGGCTATTATTATGGCTGAAGAAATAAAGATTCTCACTATCAAAGTATCCATTACTGTTAATTGCACCTTCCAGCCATGCTGGGAAAAAATCCAGCAACTGCATATACACAGGGAATGAAGAGTGGCAATGGCGCTGTACAGAACAGAGAACAAAGCACGAGCACACGCTGGAGCAGTGCGCTGCAGCTGAACATGGGCACTCCAGGCACCTTACGTGTGTCCAGGTTCACGAAATGAAAGCACAAGGGGCTCTGCACAAATTATCAGAAATGCTACTCAAATTTTATTTTATTACTAATATGTGACATCATCTGTAGAGCAATTTACTGGTGTGTAATCCGGATAAATAAACTAGGAAAAAATATGCTATTTTAGGGAAGTGTAAATTTTTGCCACATATAAAAATGTATTAATACCATACCTTGCATCATTTCAAGTGCAGACATAAGCCTAATAAATTTTCCAAGTATTTTAAATCTGAGGAAAAAATTTAAACTTCAGCCAACATCTTCAGTGAAAGTCAATTTCCTGCTGAATGACTAGCTCTTTGTCATTGACTTTTACGATGTCTTACAAAATACAGCAAAAGCAATTTACCTGCAAGTAATCCAATTGGCACGTATACATGACATTTAAGTCTGTTTCTAGATGTTAAACAAATTTGTTTGATCAGGTCACCAATACGTAATCAGCAAGCTAATAATCACTGTATGTTAACTAGGAAAAGAACAGAAATGCAGCTGCTATGCTTCCATTTGCAGCAGTCATGGAAACACACCTTGTAATTTCCACTGACACTCTTCCCAAGAAAGAAGAAATACAATGTACCCACCACACCAGCTCCAGAGCGCTGGTTCAAACCCCTGTCATTCTGTGGGCCAGGACCTTATTTTTTAAATCCATCCTAGACTAAAAGAAAATTCTGACTAATGCTACTATAGATATATCCTATGTACAAACAGCTATGTAACATTTCCAAAAGTCACATGTCCAAGCATTTGCAAACATAAATGTAAACGTTGTCACATCCCAAGGAGATCAGATGTGTGCATGCATCTACACCAGGCTTTGCCTTGCACTTGCAGCCCACGTACAAAACCCAGCAAAGTTTATCCAGGCACATACAGGCACACATCAGAGCTTTACCTAATGGGGGCTGGCGTCAGAGCCTGTGCCCCAAACACCAGCAATTACAATTGCTGAAGTTGGAGGATCCATGCATAAATATTTTTTATTCAGGCAGCAGATGCTGCCTTGTCTAATTCACCCATCTACAACTCGATCTTTGGGACAAATTCTGTCTTATGTGTGTTGAAATGCCTTTCATTTTTAAATGTCAAAATATGTCCAGCTCATGCCCAGAGCTGGTATACTGTAACTGATAACTTAACTAAAGAGAAGACACTGTACAACATGTATAAGAACAACTCTCAAAAATAAGATCAAAATGAAGTATTTCTCCTTTGCTACCTTAATGGGAACTCAAAATACATGAGTTCTGTGGCCATTTTTAATTATCATTCAAATATACAGTGGGTTAAAGAAAAAATTAAAATCCAAAGCCATTACAAGAAAATATAGAGTAAATTCTCTATTCTGAATAATTTATCTAATTACTTACACATAAACAGAAAATAAATAAAAATACATTTTCAGAATCTCACAATAAAGAGCATATGGAACTAAATATTCCTGACAAATGCTAAAACATTAACTATGCAAGCTTATATTTTGGTGCCAGCAAAAACTTCTAGCTGGTAACAATAAATTACACTATAGCTAGAGAACTAAGAATTTATCTGGTTCAGTGACTTATAGGCAAGTTATCAACATTGACTAGCTCCTCTATCTAGGGAAAAACCTGCACAAAAGCTACTGCAACTTCTTACCTGATTTAAAATACTTAAAACTACTGGGTCATGTAGGCAAAAAAAAAAAAAAAGCGTTTTAAAGCAACAGTTTCTTTCACCTGTTTTCTAAGATAGTTTTCTTTTTTTTCCTCCAGTTGTTATTACATTCATATATTACTTTCAACAATCCAAATATAGATTAATCAGTTACTTTAGTACCATGCTTTACCTTCTGCATTTCTTTTAAATTGTTGATTGAAATTAATAGTATTACTCCCATTACGTAAACTAATCACGTTATTAAGTGCTTGTGGCACAACATGTACTATGTCTACTTTTATTTCCGCTGGACCAGGATTAAGGTCCCATCCCGTTCTGCTGAAAAATCCTTTTCAATAACTGCTGATTAAGTGTGACTTTAAAGGCAGTAGCCATAATGACAGAGCAATGAAAATCCAAAAATTTCTACTACTGAAATTCATCTGAGTGTCACAGTGATCTGACAACAAACAGCTCTGAGATATGATTAGACTCTTTAATAATTAAAGCAGTAAAATTTCAAACTTAAGCAGTTTAAGAATTTAGATGAATAGTTAATTCCAGAGATAGTCTAGATGTTTGTCGTCTCATTTCAGCAATTCTTTTCCTATTAGCAGTTTGTAAAAGAATGTGATGCAGTACAAGGAGAGGTGATTCTGAAATGCTTCAGATTAGCTAGATAATGATGAATAGCTAAAATAGTTAAGATTAAACATCAATTTCTAATCTTAAATGGGGGTACTTTAATTTGAGACAAATTAAGTCTCTATTAACTCATTCTGTATTTTGCATGAAGCCCTGAAAAAAACTTTTTTTCCTTTATAAAATGAGCAAATAATCACACAATTATAATGCACAACAGAGGATTTAGAGGGATTGAGTAGTTTACTTACTTGGTACTTACTCTATGAATACTTTATTGATATGAATAGAAATCTCAACTCTTTTCGCTAACAGCAGAGATAAACAAGACACAGTAGAAAACAGTAAAACTAGTGACAGCAATGAAATAGTCAATGTGGTAGAAATCTGTATGGCTTAGTGGACACAGTAGTCCACTTTGAGAAACCACCACATATAATTTGATACAAATAACAGTATCCACTGAGGAGAGGCTGACGAGTGAGCTGCATGTGCCTTCATGGAGAAAATTACTTCTGATTGAGGCCACTTGCCAGCACAGTGTGGGGAAATCTGAGCTGTGCTTCCTAATTTGTACCAGATTTACAGGCACTCAAGGACATATTTTCTAGCACTTTTATTAAATGCTAAATAAATAAATATTCCTAAAATATCATATACTGGAATGTAAATGCAAACATATAGATGCAAGCACACAAAGATAGCTAGCTAAGTGGCAATCACAACACAGTGAGTAACAGATGCTACCTCAGCACTTAAAAGGACAGGCCACATTTAACAAAACAAAACCAGCGCTGCAATAATTTTAATAACACAAGAGTGTGAGAATAAACCATCAGAAAGGATTTACACTCACTTAACAAAAGACACTTTTGCTACTATAAACACTCCTCTTAACACAAATTTGAGCTTCAAACCCTTTAAGCACATTAGTCGTGATACATCAATGCTTGACTCCAGTTTTATGGTACTATAACTGTAATGAAATAATTGAAATTCAATAACATTAAATTGGGTAAGTTCTGTAATAATTTCTTAGTCAAATTCATCAGACTTCACCCTAATGAAACCACTTAAATGCATGCTGAAATTAAGCACATGCTTAATATGCTTTCCTGTCCAGTGTTTTGCACTTAAAATGCATGTATCCTATAGTAAAGTATCACTGAAATAATTACCTTATGAAAATGTGAAGTGCTAGCTTCCTTCTCACCTACCAATATTCTCCTACATTCCCACAGCAGCAACATAAATCAGTGCTCTTAACAAATTAAGAATGCCTCAGAAAGCCTACAATACTTGACAGTGAGTGGCTGGGGAGAGGTTAATGAGTATAATTAGTAGTAGCAGCATTAAATAGTAACAACTTCAATAAATCAGAAGCCTGAAATTCACTGGATGAACACCAGACATTTTGCATGTTCTGTGGGATCCATTCCGTATTTCCTAGGAAAACATTCTGCCACATACAGATTATACTTAGCTTATGGTAAGACCTAGGTATGTGATGCTCTCTGATTACAGAGGGAAAAGCTTCAGAAAAATCAATCCATTTATCTTCTGTTTCAACATGAATATTTCCTTCTACGTAGAAACAATTACATAAGACAAGCAGCAGGCAAACACTTCCTATTAATTATTTATTAATTAATTTATTAATTAATAAAGTAGGGAACTTCATTCTAAAAATTCAGTCAGGAATATTAAAAGTACAAGAGAGGGTTCAATATATTTCATTTTAAATATGCCAATGGGAGTGAGGACGCCATATGATAATTCAGAGTTCTCTTCCTGTTGGGAAGTTTTCTGTACATCCTTACATTCATCTGGACATTCCTAGAGACTTCTCTGCCCTCTTTGATCCATTGAGTTTATTACTTATTTACCTTAACAAATTATTTCTGTCATTCCTATTACGTTTTGAGCTATACTTAAGAGATGTAATGCTGCCTGTGCACGTTGAACCTCTCCAGTCTGTTTAGCAAATTGGCTGAACTTCAGAACTTTTGTCCAGATTGGAAGATTGCTCCATTTTGTAAGTGATTCCTTACATCTTCATTGGGGCATCCAAGAAGAATGAAGGATTTCTCACGTTCAAACTGGGAGAAACTACCTGACCATGATTCAGCGATGAATTTAATAGAGGGAAAGGAAATATTTTTTGGACACTATAATTCTATACTAACCTGATGTAATTGAGCTTAACAGCAAGAAAAAGGTATGAAAGTATATTTCTGTAGGAAAAAAAAAAAAGTTATTTTTAAACACGTAAGTTCTTCCTGCAGCCACTCACTTTTAACATAAGTTGCATCAGGGGATCTGGTAGGAAGGAAACATTTTTATTAATTTTCCCCTTATCTGTAAGAAGAATGCTGATTTTTTTTTTTTTTCATTTACGTTCCTTGCCTGCAGGTAGCAGACCAAGAAAATCATATAGCAGAATTTTTTCCTTTTGATTAATTTCTTTCCATGTGTTATGTTATTTCTTATATATAATTGATTTCAGGTTTTGCTTGTAGCTGTACATCTTTTTATATCTGTACCTACTGCCTTCCTTCAATCAAGAAAGTTGAAGGAAATTACCTGAATTTTGTTAAGTTTATTAAAAAAGGAGCTCTGTGAATATTTAAATTAAGTTTTGAAATGGTAATACAAGAAAGATACTAGAGAATTTTAATAGTAGGTTCAATTTGACCCACAGACTATTGTAGAAAGGGTCAAATTTTATTCAAATTATTTCTTTACAAAAAAAAAAAATGAACCCTTTGATTTTATTAAAGTAGATTAATATTCTTCACTGCTAGGTCTTTTGGCACTTCAGTGCATGACAGCATTAACTGTGCTTGTATATGAACTTTTCAAAGACCTTTAAATGTTCCAGTAATTTGGAACTTCACTTTCATTTATCCTCTTGTCTTCTTTTCTCTTACCATTATCCAAGAGGCCACAACAAAATTGACAGTGCCCATGGTCAGTTTGCTCTTAGAGCCAAGGCCAGAATATTTCCAATCAATAAAAGTGAAATTATAAAAAAGGAACCATTGAAAATTTGCTTAGGGAGACATTAATTTCAAAAAATAGAGTGCAAGTGCACACAGAACATGAACTGCAAGACCTTTGCAGTTAAACATCAGACCTCAGTTTCCAAGCAGGGGCTCATGCCAAAATACATGTCTTAATTCTACCTACACTTGTAACAGCTGCACAGCAGATGCTCCACAGCAGATGCTGTTCTGTGTATTTCTGGTGATATAAGAGGAGAAAGAGAAGAACAAAGGGGAGAAGACAAGTATTGTGACTCAGCACCCTACAAAAATCACAGCAGCAACACAGAACTACCACAGTACATGAGTGCACCAATTTCCAGTTTTCCTGAAGGGAATTTTTAACTAAAGCTTACAAAGCAACCAGCAAGCTGGACATAAAGCTCTCAAAGATGCATTTGTGGTCATTTTAGATAACTTTTCATATTAGGAATAATTCTACAATGGTATTTTATCAGTGTTTTTCTTAAATGTAACAAAGTAAACAAGGAAGATTACTTGCTTCCTTACACAGAAAGATTATCCCTGAAAATTTTTTTCCCTGAATTATGATATATTTTGCTATTTTTAAACCCATCCTTTTTTTCTGTATGATTCCTATCTGCTAAATTTTACAAAACAAATTTTGAAAGTACTGGCAATCTGATTCTAAACACTGGCAATATCATTTGCCCCACCATACACAGCTCCTTTTGACAAAAATATTATCCAGTTCTAGTATATTGTTTTAGCTAGATAAGTGTGATGATAATATTTACACTCACAGACATAAAAAAATACAGAAAAAGAAAACATCACTTGTGTAAGAAGATGGCTTGTTAATTCTGTGTCCTTCCCTAAAATTAAATGTAAAAAGAAAAAGGTATACATTATAACTTTTTTCCCTTAAAATGTTCATATTGTTTTCTACACATGTTTTAAGATTTGATATTCACCTTCCTAATACGGAAAAATCCCACATCTTGAATCTCACAATAAAATAGATTAAAATTAAAGGTGCAATTTTGGACTATGTCCAGACTCTCTTTTCAGTTTGTTGTACTACTTCAAAAAAAAAATCTAAGAGAACAGGGAATAGACACAACTACACCAACCAATCTACACCAACACCTGTCATATAATATCTATGGTATGCTGCTCTAAACAGTCCAGGGAAATCCTCTGAGGATTCAGGATCCAGGAATTTTCAGTGAATCCTTTCCTCCAATCATAGCAAACTGTGATACTGGCAAGTAAGAGGACTTTCTTCCCATGTCCTAATCTCACCATTCAGAATTTGAGCCATGTAGGTTGCACAGTTACTCAGGACACCTTTCTCTACAGCCCATCTCCTTCACCACATACTGCTGCAGCAAAGCAGTTTCAAACATCACACCCCAAATGAGATGAATTTTTTCTTACACACAGCCAAGTGATATTTGGAGCTGAAAGCTTTTCAGAGCCATGAAGGCAGCAAAAGTTCATTCTGATTCCACCTCCAGTGCTGCCCTTACCCCAAACACAGGACATCACAAGACAATCACATGTGTAGTGAGTGACACATACTGGTATTTGCTAATCACAGTTCTCACTCACCTGCTGGAGGGAAAAATGTGATGCAAGTAGGAGCACTTTGAAGCCACTAATGATGCTGCTGCAGTGTATTTAATGGCCAGCATGTTAGCTACGATGAAAGAGGAACCTCACATCAAGTACATTAAGGGATCAGAGGAATACATACTCATTACTCGCTGTAATTTTACATCCCCAGTTTCAAGACAAAATACTCATATTTTTCTCATCCAGCAAAGACACACTATACTGCTGTAGAAAATAAAGGGTACTTTTTTCTTCTGTTTATTTAATATCTTCTACATTTGTATGGAGCTACAGATTATTCCTGTTCATCTTTTGTTTCTAGCTGCATTTCCTCAGACGAAAGCTGGTCTCTCATCTCTGTACATCATCATGCAATTAAATCAAAAAAAGCAGAAAAAAAGAATCTGAACTTTTTAGGTCCAGAAATCAGTGGTGAACCCCTGACTTCTCTCTCTGGTTACTATTTCTCTTCAAATTACTATTGTTTTTACCCCATGTCTTTTGCTTATATAAGTGAAACAGAGAATACTGGAGAAAAAGAAGCCCCTGAAGACAACCCAAATTCATTCTCTAGTAACACGACTAAAGTTAAAGAGATTGGATGCAGAATTCAGTGCCAATTTAACATAGTTAAAGGAAAAACTTTGAAACACAGCAGGTGATATAACAGACACACACATGGGAAAAAACATCAGGCTTAATGTGACTGCCAGTTCTAAAGTAGCAGGCAAGAGAAGCTGAGAAGTTAGGAATTAACTAAACCACAAACTTCAGGATCTTTGTCTCATACACATGTAATAAAATGCATTGACAATAATATGACCTGTTAAAACAGATTCACCTGCTCGGGGCTGTGTCCAGGTGGATTTTGAATATATACAGAGAAGGGAACTTCACAACCTCTTTGGCAGCCTGTTTCAGTGCTCAGTCATCCACATTTAGACGAAACTTCCTGGGTTTCAGTTTGTGCCCTTTGCTCCTCATCCTGTCACTGGGTACCACTGAACAGTAAGGCCCCACCTTCTCAACACCCACCCTTAAGATACTTGTATGCTTTGAAAAGATTCCCCTCTCAGTCTTCCCGTCTCCAGAACACCAGGCTCAGCTCACTCAGCCTTTCCCCACAAATGAGATGCTCCAGCCCCCTCAGCATCTCCATAGCCCTCCTAGTGGAGCCTCTCCACTTGTTCTTTGTCTTTCCTGAACGGTGAGCCCAGAACTGGACACAGCACTGCAGATGTGTCTCACTAGGCCTGAGCAGAGGGGCAGGATCAGCTCCCTCAACCTGCTGGCTGTGCTCTTCCTGACGCAGCCCAGGACACCATCGGCCTTCCTAGCCACAAGGGCACTGCTGGCTTATGGACACCTTATTCTTCATTGGGACTCCCAGGTCCTTTTTCACAGAGTTTTCAGCTTTTCCCACAGAGCTGTCTTCCAGCAGGTCAGCCCACAGCCTGTCCTGGTGCAGGTGGTGATTCCTCCTCAGGTGCAGGACCCTGCACCTGTCTTTGTTGAACTTCATCAGGGGTCTGTCCACCCAACTCCAGCCAGCCCAAGTGTCACTGAAAGGCAGCACAGACTTCAGAGGTATCAGTCACTCCTCCCAGTTTTGTATTGTCAGCAAACTTAGACAAATAATTAAGATTCTTAGAGCCTTGATTTTTAAATACCTACAGAGGATTTGCTATTTTTAATCCCATGATGGGAGTCTATTGATATGCAGAACAAAACGGAAGGGTCTCAATATAGAACTAAATGCTTAGATCAGACTGTAAGATAAATCAGATTGTAAGTTAAATTAATAAGAGTATATTTTAACAAAAAGAAAAAACTGAAAATAGTGTCAGGTAGAATAAAATTATTCTATTTATTTAATCTATGCTGTATTTAGCTACAACAAGCCAAAAACTGGGCACTAGCAGAGTCCCTCCCATGTACAACAATCTCAACCCAAGGACCCACAGCACAGAAATATTAATGCATCATTTTTTTCCTGTGGATATCCCGATCTCATTTTTCCCACTAAGCGGTCATTTATGATTAGTTACAATAACAGCTGGTGTAATTTACTATAATGTACCATAAGGGTAAAATTTTAAGGGTGCATTTTCTGCGTGTGTTTTTTTTTTTTTAAGATTCTTCAGAGAACTACAGCATTACAGCTCTTATTTTGTTAACTAAAAATATAATGAACTATTAATCTTCATCATCTTACAAACACCATGAAAAAACCTTGACCATCACATCTCAGAAATATGTCATTTAATGACACCGTAATCTAGGTCACATATAGAGTGGGATTTATTGAATGAAAACATTTATAGGTGATTTAAAGTTACTTATCTTTATACATCCATGTATATAAACCCCAAAATACAAATAAGGAAACTAAATATTTTAAAATAAATTAGATGTGCATGTTATAGTGTACATGAGTTATTTGATATCCTTGCTCACTTTTTTTTCTACTTAATTTGATTCCTCACTGCTAGGAATAGCAAGGTTGCACAAAATACATTGTATGTCCCCTACAGCTGGCATAACCTGCTGGTTTTCTGAGTTAATCACTAATTAATAATTTGAAAACAGAAAGTCATTATGTCATTTCCAGACAATGAGCTTTTAAATGGTCCATGTTATGTCCTAGTCCTTTCAGTAAGAAAAAGTTTTTTCCTCTGGAAACCAGATGGCTGGTAAGTGTTATTATGAGACTATGCAAATCTCAAAGCAATAAGCATGAAATCAAAACAAGAATTCATTCTTCTCTCCTCTTATCATGATTGTTGTTTTGCTGAACCAACTTATGGAATAATACAATTGGTTGCTTTGGCAATGATGAGTTGATAACCCATCTCCTCTTTCTTTTTTTCATAGTAAATAGTTCTGAAAACATTTTCTGCCTATACTTCAAACCTTCCTAATATCTTGTTCTCCATGCCAAACTCAAATGAGGTAATCTTATTCCAGGCCAAGTCTTCTCAGTAAACTTACTCACTTGAAAAGTTTACTGGCTTTACTACTAATATAATTTAATTATCAAAATATCCTTGACTGGCTTATGTTTTGGATTAGCCTTTTTTTTTTCCTGTTAAGAATGAAACCCAGTAGAGTTATTTGTTATTTCCTATCACTTAAAGGTGTAAACACCTCCATGTTCATGAAAGTGCCAGCTCCACTCTACAATTAAAACTCTGCACTTTAAAGAAGATTTTTGAAGTTCAACTAATACAGCTGCATCACTTTGAAGCATTCTATTCTACAAAATTCACAGAATACTCTGAAAAATCTTACATTTCTAAGGATGACCAAAAAGAAAACTTAGAAACTGAATATGAAATATTGATTTTAAAAGTAAATTGGCTTCTAAATATTTAGAACTTAACTAAAGAAACACACAGCTACAAAAATTTCCCATGGAACTAAGTATTTGAAAAGGTCTGGCATGGAAAGACTTAAAAAAAAAGGTGGAACGTTATTCTATATGTCTTAGTCCTATTTTTCATTCTTGTTTTTTTCCTTAATCCTTGACATATTCACTACTAATAAATTTTAGTACTGAATTTCATCCTTTTGTATTTTAAATCCTTATACATAGCATAACTTATGGAAAGATTTCAGTATTCTTACAACACAATGCTTCCTGCCTGTATTACCACGTTAAAACATTTCTAGCTATTGTAAGGTTGTGTCATTTTATGATGCAAAAATAGTGACTATTACGTAAAATTGCTATTGGTTTGTCATGAAATAATGTCAAAATATGACTAAAGAACTAATCCACAAAATAAATTGAAACTCTTTTCCCCAAAAGACTTCTTGACAAACATAGTTCCCCTTAATGAAAAACAAAATAATATTTTTCAAAGCGTTCCTCAGTAAATAATTGCCCTTTTTTAAATCTCTTGGCACAGTTACTAACACATCTCTCTTATCTGAGTGACCCTGTGTGAACAGGGGGTTGGACAAGATGACTTCCAGAGGTCTCTTCCAACCTCAAACATTCTGGGATTCACTGTTAATATCAGGAGATGCTGCACATTTTCTGGTACTATTTTACCATGATCTAAAAGCAGTAGAAGTCTCTGGAGTACTCTAGTATATTCTAGGCTTCCAACCCCAGCATCAAATAGACTCAAAGGAAAAAAAATATAAGAATATCCTTGAATTCCTCCAAAATTATCAAACCAAGAACAAGTGCTCTGGTGAGCTTTTAATTAGACGCAGGTCTTAGCACCATTTGTAGCACTGAGGCAACAGCTACAAGGATCCACAAATGCAATCAACACTCCCTGCATCTGGGTTTTGATTGTGTTAGACAAGCTCTTCACTCCATCTTCCCTTTAGTTTATACCATAATTGCATTTCTGCTGCTGTTCTACCCTAAGCTTGTTAAAAATTGCACTACATTTCCTGTCCTTCATACATGCAGAAGCACATGGTACAGTGTGTTTAGCAATCACACAAAATCCATTGCAGTATTTTGTTTAATGTTGCACACTGTATTCATAGAAGAATAATGCTTAGTTAAACAAATTTGGTAACACTTAACTTGGCCTGTAGGAAAGCCAATCATACCATGCCACCTCTGCCCTGGAAACACAGAACTGATCCTCTCAAGATGCTGCTTTTACACATCTTCCCCAGAATAACTATTCCTTAATGGAAAAGAAGTCACTTAAGAGTATTTTGCCTAATGCTCATAAAAAATTTTTCAGTTTCAATTTATCCCTCTTCATTATAACTCTTCTAAAGACACATTTTTTCAGATGTTTATACCTTCAAATACTAACAGCCTTTTGTCATGACCCTTTAAATTATCACCTTACTAAAAGGCAAGTGTTCTTACAATCTAATCTTCCTCACACACTACAGTCTAAGAGTTACTCAGATATCTCACTGCTTGATCCTCTGAGCACCATTCTCTGTTCTTCCTTACATCTTCCAGTACTAAGGTGAGCAGAGCTGAATATAGCATGAATTCAGCATATAGTTTCTACCTTGTAGGGATCAAAAAGGCAAATGACAGAAATTATTACAAGAGACTGTCATGAGCTTCAGAGAGCCCTGAAAAAAGAGCAGGATTCCAGACACTTTGGAATACAAGAAGCATCCAGGACTAAGGTAGGGGTTAGAGTAGATGTTACTCATTACAGACACAAAGACAACCAACTCAAGTGAGTTGTACTATTAAACAGTCAATTTCAAGACTGCTTTTATAAGAAGAGGTTTGAAATCAAAGTGTAAAATGTAATAGCAATATTGACAAAAATCATTATCCATGGTTAATAATACAGAAGGAAACACCAAAAAGCAGCTCACTGAACTGTCATGCCATAAGGTAAAAAAAAATGTTCCAAAAATAATCAGATTTTCAAGATGGACATGTTTATAGAAGAGACTTTACTAAAACATCTACAGTCTGCAATAATATGAAATGTCATTATGTATTACATTATATTGCTACTCCTGTGACTGAAGATTGAGAAGAGGAATTGTGGATTCTCTTCCCAGTTCATGGCAGAGAACTCAAAAATATTTGAAGACTTGCAACATAAAAAAAACAGACCATGGAATGGCAGGCTGAAGCAGACATAAATTTTTATTGGTTAATAATTTTCTTCTATGCTTTGTTTTCCTCCTCCTCCTCCTCTTCTCTGCTATCATTGCCACTCAACTGCTACCAAATACAGTGGTTCAATATACCTTAATTTAGAACATTTTACAGCTAATTCATATATTATGACTATCAATAATATTAGATTATTTCACTAATAATTATTTTATTAATAATTTGTATTATTAGTCAATACAACTGGAAACGTATTGTTATCACGCCACTGCCAACATGTAATTGCTATTTATTTAGCACAAGGCTGCTGGATATGTTTTTTTTCTTTTTATGCACCCTTTTGAGGGTTTTCTTGATGTCCCAGCAAAAGAAACACTCAGAACGGCATTTTTTTCTCATCATCAATATCCAGGCTTGAAATATCCTTAAGGGTTATTCTGTTGCCAGTTAATGTCCTTAGATGTCCTTCCAGTTTTCTCTGGCAAGCAATATCAAATTTCAGGGAGTTGCACACAATGCAAACCTAAGTATTTATGTCTTCACCAAAACAGGTAATACCAGATGAAGGGAATGGCTTTTGTTTTCAACTTAGAAAAGAAAGCAACAGGGTGAGAGGGAAAGTTTGTGATGAGAAATTTGAAGCAGTCTTCAAAAAAAAAATAGCACACTTTCTTCCCTGTTGCCAGACTCTCTTATGGTGTTCTCTTCCTCATGTCCTTTGCAGTTGTCCTCATGACATTCACAAACCATTGTGCCTAGAACCAAATACTTTTCAAATCTCACACTTCATGGGACACAGCCTTCCAATTATAAGATACAAACACAAATATGCCACATCTGGCTTAAGCCTCAGAATCAAATATACAGTAAGGCAGAAGAGCCTACTGCTGCTTGACACTGAGGGAGCACTTTGGTCCAGACCCATAGCGCTGATCTATGACCATACTTGCATATGCAAGACTGCAGCACCATGAAAATGTAATTTTTTAGAATCAAATACATAGAAAACTGTTTTGGAGCATGGCTCATGCTGCATAGAATTAAGCTATGCTGTGTTGAAGATCCATTCATTAATCATTTTTATTAAGTTAATTCATATTTTTAGCAAACTTGTCTTTTAATGCTGGTTAGTTCTTTGCTCTGGCTATGACGTGTACTCTAGAAGATTCAAACTTTTGATATTTGTCTTTAAAATCATAGATAACATACGCTTGATGGACAAAAGCACATGTAACACCAAGAAGTTTTTATGAATAGCTTCATCACATGAGTTACATTAAAGGTAAGATGAAATGAATAATACTAGTAGAATAAAATGGTTGACTTCAGATATTTTTGAGAAAAATGCTTCAGGGACAAGCATTTTAAAATTAAGCCCTATTATCTGACTGAAACAAAGCTACAGAGGTGGGAATTGCAACATAAGAAATCCTCAGAAATATCTTCTTTGAACTAAACGGCAAAAAGGAGATCAGATTGGTTTTTAAATATCTTGGAAAACTGTGTGGCTAAGTACTACCATGTTCTTACATGAGACTTACTCTAAAGTAAACCACTTCTGTGCTTTTTAAAATGGAGTTTTCTACAAAATCTTTATAGAAGACTGATTAGTGGGAGTAGCAGGGATGGGGGCATGACAAGAGAGAAAATTTTCAAAAAGGTTTGATGGCTTTCAACACAATCTAATACAAAATTAGCAGTCTACTACTGTTAGTGCTAATGCCAGCAATTTAAGTAATTTCTACACCCAGTCTGGAAGCTATTAAAAAATATGAAAAGTAGTGAGCATAGCAGATACATTCGTATCTTATTTCCAGTAAAAATTACCACTGGAACAAAAAAAAAAATAAAAATCTGGGGTTCATCCTACCTATCAAAACTCGTTCTCTTTGTAAAAGGCTGGAAGAGAACATTTTGCACTTCTTGATCTGATCAGTGTGAAGCATGGCTATTTATAATGCAGGCAAATTCAAAATATACACTGATATACTCAAACTGGCATCAGGAGTCCATTCTAGACTCAGAATCATCCAGGAGAGAGATATGCTGTCAGTCTAAACATCTTTTTAAGAGAAAACTGCAGGCTCATCAGAATGACTACTAATTAACCTGCTAACTCTAGACTAAAATTATCTTGTCAAGAATACAAGACCTTAATCAACTTCAATGTAACAAAAGCTTGGTTCAAGACACAAGTAACGGGACTGTAAACAGCAATATCATTCCTTCAGGTGGTTTCTTTTCGAGTATGTAAGCACAGATGGACAATAAGATCCTCTCATTAATTACTGTAGTTGAGAGTCACCAAAATCGCACACAAGAAGTTCAGAGGTCTATCAGTGCATACTTACACTGGTGTTTCTACCTACTTTAACAACAGGTATGACTATGATGAAGGTGCTGCAGTGAAAAATAGGTTTCTGAAGTAAATAAAATACCTGTTTGAATAGTCACTGGAAACTATATGATAGATAAAGCCTTGTGAAACCCCTTGATGGGGGCTTCTCTCTCCTTAGAAAATTTTAAAATTCTCTTTCCCTCATGTCCCTTGGTTGTTTGTTTTTCTGTTTTTTTTCCATTTTGTACTGATTCCTTAGAATATATTTTTTACTAAATGCAAATATTTACTATGCCATAACCTATATTGTTTCTGTATTGCCATACTGACTTCTGCAGAATGTTTTATTAAATCTTGGAAACAGCATTACCCAAGAGAAGAAACTAAACTGATTCCAGGAATGTTTGCACATTGTTAGACTCAAATACTCCTTACAAATTTAGTCATTTAAAAATCTCTGGAAACATGAAAGTAAATCCTAAGATACAGTACTAACACTTCTAATTCATCTCAAAGGTGAAAAGTAAAATATTCTTCACTGTCAACAGAGGTAGTGTGGGGTTTAAGCACCAATTTTAGTTGCTTCCTATTCTGAGCCAGATGTGAATTCTTTGGGATCACAGGGTTAAAACCAAAAACAAACTAAAACCACAGCCCCACTCTCCCCTCCTTTCCCAAAATAATTCAAGTCTTTTAATCATCAAAGGTGGATAAACTGAACCAGTTTACCTTACAGCATCATTTGGGCACTGAACTACCTAAGATTTTTCTCAGTAAAAATGAACCAACAGTTCTACAGCCAAATTTTTAGCTCTATCCTACGCACCATTGCAACTGCTTTTCTTTTGTGGTGTGCACGTACTGTATGCTGGCAGATGTTATGAAAAGGAATTCTTATTTGACGTTTCACAGAGAAAAAGTTTTTTGAAGTTATGAAATCCATCCAGTAAAAATTAGTCCAATGAAGACTAAAACTTTTATTTGAAAATTAAATTTTTGTATAAAAAAATCACTTCTCTACCTGAAAACATCAATAGTTTTATTATTTCTTTCTGCTTAAAACAGTAAAATTTGTAATCTGCTGTAATTTATGAACTGTAATTTACTTTAAGTCTTCTAACCTCTGAATCACAAAACCATCTGATGCAAACAAGTATCTTAGAATTTTACAGGGAATATTCCTGTATCCGGTGTGATTTCACTGGTGATAAAGAACAAGAAGCCAAGAAAAGGAAAACAAACTATAATCTGTGTTTTGAGGGAACATCAGGCACTTTCTAAGGGCAGGCACACACAGTTCTGCATAAGAGTTGCACCACTCCTGAAATATCCAATAAATCACTTTTCACTGAAGAAACCACTGCTTTGAATTACCTACCTTACTAAATATATCCTTTATTTTCCCAACAAGGTGTTTAAGAATGTCATATCAGCTTGTAGCTCCTAGCAGCCTCAATTCATTCACCCTTACCAAAACCATTGCTGGAGGACAGTCTGCTCTGAACAAATGCAAACCACCCCTATTAATTCTGTTGGAAGTACATTCACTATATCCCTTGAAGTATTTATGTTTACAACCAGTATGCCAGGGAATGACAGTCCAGACTGTGCAAGAAGTTGAATTCAGGTAAGAAGGAAAATACCCCTGAGATTTAAAGACTGTGCATCTCTGGTGTTTTCTGTTGCCACAGAAATCTAACATTTGGTACAGTATTACTTGTAGTTTTGAGGTGGGTTGAAGATCAGAATAATAATGCCTACTCCATCAAAAAAGCCCTAAACTTCATGACAGAGACCTAGGCATTTAATTCCTATGTGCTTTCCTACTGTAATTAATAATATTCAGTAAAAATATTACCAGAAATCCTACCAGAATCAAATTAATGTTCAAATTACTGATCAATTATCAATCTGTTCTAACTCACAAATAATAAAAAGTGCAATTCGCACAATATCCTCTTATAATCTGCCTTCCCTGACTGGGCTTTTCACAGGAAACTTTTATCTCTAATGCTTTATCTACAGGAGCAATAAAATAATTATCAAAAGATATTCACAGGAATGAAAGTCAGAACTTCCTCAGGACCCGAGAGGAAATGTTATAATTCAGTTCTACAACACAGATTTAGTCACTGCTACCTACAGAATGGGTGTATTCGTATTAATATTAATGAATCCATATGTATATTTTTTACATACACTGGCATACAATGTTCAAACTGACTTTGGCTTATTTTATTTGCTACAACATTAATCTTAAACCAGATATTATAGTTTAAAGCACAGCAGGCTGTTCATCTCTTGGAAATATGCATACAAAATCCTGCCTGTGGAACTGCGTTGGTCAATACATGATGATTTAATATAAGTTCTGCCACCTCTTCAGCCGAACAACTGCAGCTCGTAATTCCAGACTGAAGCTTGGATACACAGTAATGACATTCACCTATATTTAAATCTATGCTTTGAGCCAAGCTTCTATCCTTTGAGGCTCTATTTTAAAGGATAGGTCTCACTTCTGTAAGTCTAATATGGCAGAAGTAACCAGTGACACTAAGGTTTCACCTTTAAATAATATTTTTCTTGGTTTGTGTTACAACATGACACTCTGCAGCTGCAGTGATTCAGCCACTTATACCTGGTTCCACTACATAAAAACATGACGTATAAAATTTTCCATAAAAATTCTATTTAATTATAATTGCTAAATACACTCTTTATAAATCTGTTGCTTACAAAGGAATACAGAAGCAGCATATTTTCTGCTTTCAGTCACACAACATTTTTTCAGGACTATGGAAGTTTAAAGAAAAGCAAAGGAAAGGAAGCAAGTTCTTACAAACACTGGTGGCCAATTCTGCTCTATCTTTTACTTACTGTTTATTGCACTGTTTTAGGAGAAATCTTCTGGAGACAGGACACCTACTTGGCTTTCTAAATCACGGAATTATTTTTTTGCTGGAATACTTTGGTTATAATTCACCTTCCTTTGAACCGCAAGTCTTCCCTTCAATAAGCTCACTAGACCTGGACAGAGGAATACAGCTTGTTACACTTTTGAAAAATCAGCTCTAACTTACTATCAGTCCTACATGACCTTACAGAGCTAAAGCAGAATGCTTGGTATAGTTAAGCATGATTGATCCAAAGCTCATAGGATTTAATAATAAGGTCTTGAGAGACACAGAAAGCCAGTGTTCTCAGAGCTCCTCTCACACAGAACAAGAGCTGTGGCTGTGCTCTTTGGATTACAGCAATTCTATCAATTTATCTTTAAGCACAAGATGGATGTACAATTTGATGACAAGACATTAGAAAGCATCATGAAGACATTACTACCAAGTGCGCTCCAGTGGGTACAACATATGCTACTGAGATACCAGAAATACGATGTAAGGATAAGATATTGCCCAGGGAAATCATTTACTGAAGACAGATAAACAAAGCATGAAGTGTAAAACCCAATATAACAGAGTTGCTGTTGTAGAATAGTAGAAAATCGACTAATGTAAAACAATGCCTCAGTTTCACTGATCTTTATTTCAAGAATGTACCAAAAAACCTATGTTATCAAAAGTAAAATGATTCCAGCTTCTTGTGTGACCAAATTTTAGCCACAACTGGAACAGTAATGGGACCCAAATAAATCTAACAAAAATAGTTCTTGCCTCCTAATTAGTGTAGTCGCTTGACAAGAGGGCAGATACATTCAGGTAAGTCACTAATCTCAGCCAGGCTCTCCAAGGAGTAAAGGTACAGTGTGTGGCACCTGCCTTAAGCTTTTTGACACCTCCATGGAGCTCCAAAGTAGTTTTTCAGTACTCACCAAGTACCCTGTCTTTCTTCAAACTCAGTGTGAGAGTAATTCATCATTCTCTGAAGAAACACAAGTCCCCTGTAGACTAGAGAGAGGATGTGGCCCAAATACTTCACACAGGGACTCAAGAGTAACCTGCTAAGGCAGATACCTACATTTTTAAAACTCTGAAACCTGTACTTGGCATCTACAGTGCTTCAGTTCTTAAAAGGAACCATTATCTACTGATAATATTTGTACCATATTGTAAATGCTGAAAATTATTTTTAAAAAGATGAAAAAGAGAGAGCTGCCAATCTGTCAAAAACTTGGCAGGCACATAACACTGAACGAGACAAGGCTTCGTAGAAGGAACACATCTGGAGTGATATCTGTGCTTGCAACTTCCCTGTAAACAACTCTTTTACTAAGTGATGGTTTTGCTTCAGAAATTGAATCTTTACCAATCCTACAGCCACAGAGTAACTTTGATCAATTAATGCTTTTAAGCACTTTGACATTGGATATTACAAAAATGCAACAACCTATTATTACTTTACACTTTGTGCTAGAAAATAACACCTAGTAGGAACAGGGTACATGAAAATCCATAATTAAAGTTAAGTAGAAAATTGAGATTTGCCAACTTGTATGTTCATTCAACAACCTCAGAAACAGCACTCAGAGTATGTTTATGCTTGAGTGATATTTCCTGAAGTTTTAACAAGCGTGCTGAATCACACAGTTGTAAATACTCATATTTATTACAACCAGACCTAACAGCAGCTGAAGCAGACAAAATATTTTCATTTACTTCAAATGTTGTTAAAAAAACTTTGTGTTTATATGAGAGTAAGAATAAACCACAATGGTCATGAGAAAAGATATCAAC
The DNA here is from genome assembly GCA_013400315.1 of Bombycilla garrulus. NCBI lineage: Eukaryota > Metazoa > Chordata > Aves > Passeriformes > Bombycillidae > Bombycilla > Bombycilla garrulus. Next base: position 269,097 of record VXBU01006597.1, on the reverse strand, counting down.
CAGTAACAATCCAAACCAATAATAAGATCGCAAGATGATGCATCACACATTTCTATCTGATTGTTCAGCTGTAATGGGATCAGCAAGCTTTTACCTGTTTAAAATTTTGTTCATCAGAGTCTACTCAATTTGCAGATACAATAATTTTATAATTTTTCTTCTGCAAAGTATAAAAGCAAGTTTTTCAGAATCATTGTCTCACCATTAATATTAAAGCTCATCATTATCTCTTCTGACAGAACAGAGGAGCCTTCGGACATCCTAGGAAAAATTCCAATTCATTCATGAAAGTCAGAAGCACAGCAAATACCATGAG
>VXBU01006597.1:238873-268657 GCA_013400315.1 Bombycilla garrulus | reverse complement strand
ATTTATTTATTTATTTATTTATTAGAATGAAACAGGGCTTCTGTGGAGCAGAAAATCTTCCTAATTATATAGTAGAGAGAATGAAAAATTATCAGTATGACACCAGGAATAGAAGGTAGAAACTATTTATTGAAGTCTTTGACCAGATCACTAAAGTTAGCACTTGTCTACCCAGCAGGCCAGTATGAGAGGCATACCAACTCAGTTCACAAGTTAAAGATCAGCAGAGATGAACTCAAGTGAAAACTTCTATAGCCAAGCTTGACTGTTGCCAAGAGAAAAGCAAATACATTCATAAACTGGTTGGCAGGTATGGATTTACCTTTAAGAATCAACTTAGATCTCAGGCTATCAGTACAAGTGGAACCCAAATCAAACCTACAACTATTCTAGTATACAGAAAGTAGGCAGCAAGTGTTCCAAGACTGGATCTATGCTCTCCCACAAAGACAGGCCGAGAGCCTAACGTTGCCACACAACAGTAACTGTTAGTACCAAACATTACATGTGTTTTGCCTATTCGCTAATAGGCCACCATACTTTAGAGATTGTTTGAGCTTTGAATAAGCTATTTGTAGTAAAAAAGTTAAAAGTAGTATTCTTCTCTCATGGGCACAACGATATCAAATTGGGACATCCCAAGGGAGAAGGAAGTCTTTCATCTATTTTCTTAACTTTCGTTTCAAATCTAACATACTTAGTGAATCAAGAGGGCATCCTGTAATACTGGTAATAAAAGAATTCCTATGGTCTCTAAAGTATAGTACCATAAATGTTCTAAATTTTGACCATTTTCTATTTTTCCTGACTTCTTCCTCATCTTAAAGTACATACACCAGAATAAGCTATGCTGATCAAAACAGGTATCTTCATGATATTGAAAAGAACTCAGGTGGGTTTAGACAGCACCCACCCTGTTATAGGTCTAAAAGGTGTGGTCCTATTTAGTGCCTACCCCACTGAAAGTTTTAACTGGAGAACTGAAGAAGCATGATCTTAGCTCACTTTCAAATAACTGTTCTCCAAAAGAACCGTACACCTTGGGGGAACTGAGCCCAGTCTCCCAATTGTACTGGCATCACATTATGTTTACACCTTGTAAGCCTAAAAGTAACAGTGACTTTAGATATTCCTTTCTGATGAATTTTAAACCCTTTAGGTAGACCAACCTGAGTTCAATAGAGCATTAAATTCTGATGGATATCATAATTTAGGTACCACTCAGTATTTACAAATTTTGTATCTCTACAGGAAGGAGTACTGAGTACTCTCTCTCTCCTAAAATCTGTTTAACTTCACTTGTTAATTTTTTTTTCTCTAGGGAGTGTGAAAGCATGGATATATTGTTGTTCCTTTGAACTTCATTCCCATTAAAAATCCCAATGACTTTGTTTTATTTTTAATATTTATTTATGTATTTATAATATTGGTTTTATTGTCTTATATCAGGGTTTTGAGGATAATGAAAGGTGCTACATAAATAAAAAAATTCCTCTTAGCACTCACATTCTAAAAGAGGTCAGGAGTATTGCTGCTTTCAGGTTGGATATTCATTCCCCAGTACAACTTTTTCTTTACGGTGTGTATATATGCATGTATGCATTATATTAACACATGCCATGTTAATTCTTGGGTATGTACATTATCCTGGTAAAATTCAGTGCCCAGGAAGTGCCCACAAAGGAAAACATAGAGAACTAGCTATTTGGTTACCTTTTACATGGTTAACACTAGGTAAGTTGAGTCATTTCCCTAAAATGCTAGAGCTTTTCAGAGTTGGCACTGGATTGACACTCATTCAGTAGAAGATACCATGGATTAGATATGGCCAATCCATTAGAAGAGATTTGAAGAAAATGACCACAGCACATCCAGGTATACATCACTCTCTGCGGGAGAACCTCTTCCCTCCCTCGTGCATAAATACTGCAGTAACTACAGCAATAAATAAATTATTCTGGTTTCTATTTCTAGCAGCAACTGAATAATGAAATTTGAGAAGCAATAGCAACAGTTTGTAGACCAGGTAAAAATGAAATGCAACTTCCCAAACAAATGTCCCATCTTTGCATTACTTGACGCTGCCATTTCCTTAAGCTACATGAAAATAACTTCACTTCCCCAGACAGTTTCTTTTCTCCCCTTTCCTCCTATAATTTCCCCATTCTCCATACACATACAAAATTTTTCTAACTGCTTTTGTGCTTTCAGGAAAATTTCTAATGCAAAGAAAATCCAAGGTGAAATGGCTGAATATTACACAAAAGAGAGAATATTACTGCAAAATCTTTCCAGTCCCTCCTCAGCTTTCAGATTCTCACAAATTCACTAAATGTCTGCTCATGTCAAATCTGCACACTTCTCAGTGTTTAACATCATTTGGGATTGAGAAATATGATTTTTATAACACTAATATTCTCAGATACATGGGTTTAATACTTAAATATTAGAATAATGCTATTGAATAAGTTATTGTATTATCATTTAATGTCATATTATAGTTAATATGAGACCACAAACAACATTTCTTCTGAGACACCTTCCTACACCTTGGTCGTCTGTTCATAATTTATGTACCAAAGTCTAACAATTATTTGTTATGCAACTTACTTCTTCTTGCTATAACTCATTTATTAAATTGTCCTATTTATTGGCATAGCTAATTACTGCTTGTCTGAATGCCATTAGTATTCTTTCCTCCCTTGTCTCTAAAGTATGCAAATGATGTTTTCATACAATTTGTACCATAATTTTAAAATACTGTACAAAGTACATTTAACAAAAGGATGTAAAGTTATTTTATGAGTAATAATTTCATTGTATTTTTTCTCAGCAGACATGTCGCCTTCATAATGAAACACAGGAGAGATATATGTATCATCAAAACCCTTAAAATTTTTATCCAAAATTGATTGTGAGAAGAAAAGTAGTAGAAACAAGAAAAAATTACATTAATAGTTCAGTTAACATTCACTGCAAAGAATTCAAATAATATTTAGTTTCCTAATTTGACAATATGTTTGGATTTACAAGACAATGCAAACCACTGAAGCTAAGCAAAATCATTTTTAAATGGAAAAGTTGTTCTGCACAGAAATTCAGGCAACTGCTACAGTCATGACACTAAAATGCCACCTTGAAATGACATTTCAGTGACACATCATTGAAATTTTAACATCTTTAAGGTTTAGAATATAAAATAGACTATCCACCTTTTTGGGTTTGAAGCAGGGAATTTTTTTTACTATTTTGTTTATAGTTTTGCAAATTGTCATGTTTTCCCTGTCCATCAAAGCAAATCCTCTAACTGGGAACAGTTCAAGCCAAATTATATTCACAGCTTTAATTTATCAGACCAGATCTCAAATTATTCATCATCAAGGTTCCCATCTCAGGACTATGACTGAATCCCCGGAAGTCTTAAGCTTCACTGATGATCCAGTTACCAAAAAGTAACCAAACACTGGATGAATACATTATTCAATTATACAATGCTAAGCATAACTAAGTTTTCTGCACAATCATAGAAAAGCAATGCAATTGTATTTATTAGTTTTTACAATCAAAGGGATCTAGTATCACAAAGATTTCACAGTTCAGTTCTATTTAGTTCTATCTTTCTAAAGCAAATATTTAAATTTTTTACACTAATCTGAGTTGATGACTATTCTTTACTCATGAGGAAAGAATCAGAACATCTTTAAGAAAAGTGTCAACAGAAAGTTCTCTTAGAAAAGTGTATACATAAGTAGAGAGGCTCTAAGGCATATAAGGAAAAAAGGTTGCAGCTGTCTCTTAAACAAAATTCTCATTTAAGACAGACTGCCTTTCTGCCTTTTGCAAAATTAGTGTAAACAATGAGCAACCAGTGTATCTGCTACACTAATTACATACCACTACCTACTATTTTAAACAAAGCAGAGCATATTTTTTGAGCATCCCGGAGTGATTCCATCCTAAAACAGCTGTCTAGCAATGTAGTGTTATTATCTCCTTATGCTGACACCAGCAGGCTGCATTCCCAAAACAGGCTGCCCTATCCCTTCTGCTGGCTCTTAAAGCCATGCTGTCCTCCTTGTTGGATTAGCGAAAGTACTTCTGTGGCCATCAGGTGAACTACATAAAGAAATTGATTTGAATTAAGACTGAACCATGGGGAATGGGGAGAGAAGCTGTTTTTCACTTGCAGCAGTTTCACCCCCCAGTTTCAGAGTTTGCTCTATGGACACACTAACATTTGTGCCATATGTGAACACTGTATGAACTAACAGGCAAAAGGAAGAGGCCACCACTGTCTTTTTCAGTAGCATGCTGGTTTAAAGCAAATCTTGAATCAGGGTGCAAAACTGACAAAAAATTAATTACCGTGTAAAACTGTTTCTTTTCTTTCCCACAGAGGAATCTAAATAATAGCTTATTTTAGATGCCAAACAGTTAGCTATTTGAGGACTTTTTCACTGAGTGACCATAAATCATCTATTTAACTGCCTATGGAGTGATTCTCCTGCAAACAAGCACATGCTCAAATTTATTTCCATACAGTCCTCTAGTCTTTTGAAAATGTGACTCATAAGTGTATCCTCATTTTTCCATAAGACTTTTGATGAAAGTAAACATGTTTAGACATTTATTTAAAAAACCCCAAGAATGCCAATTAAAACAACAAATTACTTTCTTACTTCCTTCTGCCTCTTAATAGTACTGGAAAGAATTCTGTAGAGGGAAGTTAAAAGTTGCAATTGTAAAAAAATTATTAAAATTTAAATTTATTAAAAAAAAACAACAACAAAAAAAAAAAAACTGACAGAAGTGATGGCTGAAGTAATTTGAATAGCTTATATTAAATGTTTCCCAAAAATGTGTCTATGTACAAACAGGTCTCTGTGCACTAGCACAGCATAAAAATATAAGAGATTCTTTCCAAGCAAGAGAGTTCTAAACATAGAATTCTAAAAAAGTTCAAATTGAGAATGATTTCTGTGAAGTTGGTTCTATGCCTTTTTACAGACCAGGTTGACTACTCACTTTTAATTACACCAAGATCTATTTAGCATGACCACTTAGAAAGTTCTTGTTAATCTGTCTGCTAATTTAAGAGTAAATCTAGACCTAGAAAAATGTAGAAACTTTTATTTCAATAAAAGAATTCAATAATTGCAACACAAAACAATCCATTGTATTTAGATATTATAATTCTAGTATTAATTTATGGAAAAATATATAAAAATACCTTTATTTTCAAAAGCTTTAAAATGTTTTAAGAATATTTACCTCCTGCCACATGGTCTTAGAAAGTGAAAACTGGATAGATCACCAGCCTTAAAGGGTTAACAGAAAATCTAATGAGTTCTTCACTTAAAGGCATCCCTCAGGGGTCAATATGGCTTAAGATCTTCATTAATGGCTTGAACAACAAAACAGAGTGCCCTCAGCAAGTCTGAAATTGTATCAAATTCTAAGGAGCTACCAAGACACGCTAGAAGGCAAGGCTGCTACAAAGGAGACCTGGGTTGTCAGAAGCATGAAGTTCAGCACAGGCAAATTCCAAACGCTGCTTTTGGGTCAGATAAAACTCAGGTACCAGTACAAGCTGGGGACGAACATACTGAAAAACAGCTTTGCTGTATGAGCATGAATCAGCAGCAGGCCCTTGCAGCAGCAAATGCCAACCACATCCATGGATGTAAGCAAGTCTAGACACCAGGCTGAGATGACCATTCCTCTCTACTCAGCAACTGAGACCACATCTTAAGTGCCATGTCTAATCAGGGGTTTTGCAGTACATGATGTTTTAGGAGTGAGTCTGGAAGAGGAGCACAAGACTGCCATGGGACTATGGCACAGGAAAATCAAGACAGCTGGGATGTTCATGTTTAGGAAGAATTCTTCAAATACCTAATGGGAGGTTCCAGAGGAGCAAAGCTACACTTTCCCTGGAGGTCTATGGGGATAGGCTAAGAGGCAAAAGACACAAGACACAGCAAAGAAAACTCGGAGGAAATGTTAAAGAAAAAGAGGTGACAGTGATGACCATAAACCTGTAGAACTAGTTGCTAAGGAATATTGTGGAATCTCCAGCCTTAAAGAAAATAAAACGTTTGACTGGCAACCTTACTGAAACAGGTTCTGGTTTGAGCAGAAGGTTGAATTAAATAATCTCTGGAGGTCCCTTTCAACATAAAAAATAATGATTCTATAGTTTTATTCTCAGTTCTACAGTGATCATGGAACCTTGGTCAATTCTGAGTTAAACATTTATAAAGAATATGCTTCAGACCTAACACAAGCATTCAGATATTTTTCTTAAGATCATGGCCCAGCTATTTACCATTTCACAGGTTCATTGAAGTAACTGGGCTATAAACCAAAAAATAATTCAATATCACACTTGAAAAAGTATTGGAGATTCAGATTCTTATGTATTATTTCTCACAGCACAGAGGACAAATTTAAAATCCAGAACTAAATTTCCTTTCACTTCTTAAAATCTGCAAAGATGATGAGGGAATATCTGGGAAAAACAGATATATCTTTCCTCCCTAAAATCAGCACTAAATCACTGCAGTATAAGTATCTGTGTGTCCAGATATTTGGGCATAAACTGGAATTTATCTTTTTTCATTCAATATGAAATCAGCAAAGGAATTCTTGTTTTCATCGATTCTACAGGCATGCAGACAACTTTGCTAACATGCAAATTTAATGACAAAGATACTTGTTTCATCTTTACATTTAGACTTCAGGTTTTAATGGCATTAGGAAAGCAAGAGGAAAATTAGCATCCCCAGAGCTGTTCATCTGCTTCGCTTCCTCTCATCACAACGGCAAGCAATGGAAGAAGCAAGATTAAAGCCCAGGGTATGGATATCATTTTAGAGCTATTCAAATACAGAGAAGCTAAATGATCATACCTCAGCTGTACACGCCTATTGCAACTCGTGTTTCACTTCCCAAACATACTGGGTTTAAAACAGAGCAGACTGCAGTTTTGATAACATCTGCTACAACAAATAACAAAAAAAAAAAAAGAGTGTGAAGTCTGATGAATGTTTAAACAGAACATTTTTTATGGATCAGCTAAATCTTTTCTGCTTTTTAATTAAAAGTAAAGAAAATGGAACTTAATTATCCTGTAAAGATTAGCTTGTGGGCATCTTCCTGTAAATTACTTCTAATTGAAAGCAAATTGTCAAGTGACATTCAAAGTACTGTCCTTTAAAACACAGCTGTTCTATTGCTGATTTCAGTACATTACAGTGCTTTCTTGTTACAGTAAGGCGTATCTGAATATTTTAACAATTTGACTGGTTTTGTATGGATTTCCATTTAGTATATCTTAATCATATTCCCTCCTCCAAAAATCAGAACTGGTTTTTATGATTTCCATTTAGTGTATCTTAATCACATTTCTGTGTCCAAAAATCAGAAGAAATATTAGCTTCCTTTTTGTACCAAATATCCTAAGGTCATCTCTCTCCACCTTTTATTTTGAAGCCCATTGGTTAATCCCTGATTAGCATGTGGCATGGGTAACTGGCTAGTAGCCTGCTACCTGAACCATTCATACTGCTGGGAGCCAATGCATTAGCAAAAACATTTTAAACATTTGAAGCAATTTCAAGTAGTTTTATTGTATCAACCACAAACTGAAAGTTCACAATCTTTTTCTTTCAGCTATTTATAAATTGTTGGGATGGTATTTGATATAGTTTCATGGTAGAACATTATCAAATATCAAGATAAAACTATGGTACTTTAACATAAGTTTATCAAATACATTCAATCGCTTTGATAAACCACTTAAATGTGACTTATCATTCCACTTAGAACTGTAACCTCAACCCAAAAACCTGTTAGTGCCTTTTATTAGATCTTTCTTAAAACAGCAAGATTTCATTTGGATAGATTAGATTTCAGCCTTCTCCTCCTATGACAGAAAAAAAGTTATTTCATCCTACGGTCATAAACTCCAAAATAAACAGAGATTAATTTAAAATTTCTACAAAAAATTACCACAGCATTGGGCATTTCTAGTATGACCATTCAGTTTTTAAAAGCTTTTTTGTCTCCCAGACTCTGAATTTACACACTTCTCTGCAGCAGTGAAAATAGATTCTTAAACCTTTTTCATATCAAAGCATTAGGCTTGAAAAGCATGACCACAGCTGAGAGGTGGTTTAAGAAGGCAACAGGTTTGGACACATTTGTTTTGGACAGCAAATATTTCTGCATATTAGAGCTGTGACATGGCCAATTGCAACAGCTCAACAGCACATAGCTGATGGGGGGCTTGAATCCCCAGATATGGCAGAGGGTGAGCTGGAAGTGACTGCTCAGGGTATCATTTGGTTTTTCTCAGAAGTAACTGCACATACAGCTTAGCCATTTTGTATGAAACAGTGGTATCCCTGGGGACCTACAGCTTGTGAACCCCTCACCATGTTTCCCTTTCTCTTTTTATCTCCAGAATATATGGCAAATGCCTTGTGGCTCTCAGTCAAATTCAGACTCATGTGTGCTTCAAAGGGTTAATGTTTACCACACTAGAAAGGTATTTATAAAGATGCTATGTCATCACTGGATTGGGGGATATTACTCACTTCTCTAATTTAGTATAAAGTTGTAAATATTAATCTAAAATAATATGAATAATTTTAATGCATGAGTTTAATAAGATCTTAATTCTATTTGAATTCAGTATCTCTGATTTCCTATAAGGCTATCAGGTATCTGAGGAGCTTAGTAAAAACAAGTTTAAAAAAAGTGAAAACTAGGCAGGCAAATTTTTATTGTTTTTTGGTTTCTATTCCCCAAATTTAATGTGGTATTCATTTTTTCCCACTTTAAGCAAGAATGATATGAGAAAGAAAATTATCTTGCATTATGTCTTAAAGGAAATGAGATGCATCATAAATCTTATGCATTGTGGAAGTAAAATTAGAAAGATTATACCATATTCTGCATAAAATGCTCTTACATCCCCAAGACAGAAAGAACATCCCCTGCTCACAAGCAGTGGTTTTCAATCTCATCTGCAGGTTGCACTTGAAGAACATCCCACGTGATCGGCAGCTGGTGTCAGCTCAAAGAACGCAGCTAATGTTCTCACAAACATTGTAAGCTCTTCAATAGTCATCTAGTGCAAGAAGAACTACCAACCAACTATTTACTCTTCGGTATTAAATTTCAAAATTTATCACACAGCAAAATAGACTAGTAGTGATTCTAAAGAACACTGGAAATGGAAACCCATAAAAATTTGAGCAAGTAATTAATTTAATACCTCCGTGAAATTACAATGCTGTGAGAGTTAATTTTGGCATGGAGTAATTACTGAGGCTCCTTATTCCTTCTGATATCTGGAGACAAACACATGTGCAACCACGGTATGCCTCAGCTGCCTCCTCAGTACTGTCAATGAACTATGCCAACAGACTGCTCTGCAGGTTACTCAAATATATGTAGAATAGAGCACTAAAGCTGAGGCTACGAAGAATTAAAGATTGTTACTCTCCTAAAAAAATTCCTGAGAAGATCACCTCAACTTAATATGCCCTTCTGACCTTCCTCCTTCAACATTTCATTTTTTTCCCTCCTTTTTCAATGTGATATCCAGACAGGCACATCCAGTGCAGTGCACTGACAGTGCAGATAGGGGGAAGCAGAAGCTGAACTTCGTGACTATAACAACCAACATTTTTTTATGCTTTAATTTATAAATGTCTTGTTGGTTTCTGCAGTAATGTTCCACATAATCCTTCTGCAACATTGCTGGCATTTACTTTTGTTCTGACACCTACAATGAAGAGACAACAGGAAACTGACAATGCACATTAAAGGTTCTCAGAAAGTTCACTGGAAGTCCCTCTAGGACCTCAGGTGAAGTATTGTTTCTTAAGAGACACTAAAATAAATATCAACCCCCAAAAACTCCAAAACAAAAATAAATAAACAAAAACCCAAACAACAACAAAAAAAACAAAACCGCAAAAAAAACCAAGCAAAACAACATCAACAAAATCCACATACATGTCAAAAAGACCAATTTGCCTGTCACTGAATCTCAGGTACTCCTGGCAAAAAAGGGATTTAATAATTAAAAATAAATTTTTAAATGGTGCCAAATGGTGTACATAATCATAGCCAAACGTGCCCTCAAAATCCTTGAGGAGTTTTCTTGCAAAAAATACAATTAACACAAGATTCAAATTTCATTTCTCTCTGACAACCATGGCACATTTTACCACCACTATTTCAACTTTTCCCAATGGGCACACCATCCCTCTTCCATCATGAAAGAATGGAAATAAAAATATTTTAAATATTTTAAACAAAAATATTTTAAACTGAATTCAAACTTTAGATTTTAGATTCACCTGAAAAATTGTCTATAAGCAAATTATATCCACTATGGAAAATTAGTTTACTTTTTCTTTACATTCAGGGCCAACAGTAACTCACACAGTATAGCCACATTTTTCACACATGGATGCTTATTCAGTGCAGAAGTAAGGAACAGGTAAATCCCACAGATCTACATAGTATTGATCCTTCCTTCTCACTGAAGGTGACAAATTTATGGTTATTTCTTCCCTTTCCACAGAGGATTCTTTGGTGTGGATATAAATCCATCTATAAAATTATTAATAATTATATTACTATCATTACAGTCATTATAATTCTTATACATTACTTGAATTACAATACTTTAAGATATTTTAAGAATATTAACAGACTCATAAAATCATAAAAATATTTTTCCTCTATCAGTAAATGGAAACAGATTCTTTATGACATTACATTATTTCTAGAGTGATGTTAATGTGAGGAAGAAGAATATCAATAGACATGAGTGGGTAGCCAGCTTGAGCCTATCACAGATCCTATAAACCAAGCTCCAGGACTGACCTACGAGGTACAACAGACTTGGCCTTACAGCTCCGTCCACTGCTCCCTTTCTTTGAAAGAATCAGTTGAGGCCTTTGACTTCTGCAAAAACATCAGATTTTAAAAAGGTTGACTTTAAACATTTTCCACAGTTCTTCCTATCCAGACATTGAAAAGCCAGAAACGGCAAACAGAAACAACACAGAGCTTCCAAAAGGTGAAGCAGGTAATTTCAATGAGTGTAGTCGTCTTCATAAACAAAAGGTAGAAACTAAACACAAGAACTTTCTGGGTTCTTTGGATCTGGTCTTTCAGACAGTATTTCTGGTGGATCAATCCTAGGACACTAGTACAGCGCTAAGGAGAATGAGTAAGTCTTAAACACCTCTTGTCATTAATACCAGATCATTGAAATCCCTGTAACATATCCTAAAGTGAACTGATTAACAATTCCACATACAATTCCACTTCTGAATGAAAATTAGGGCATGTCTACTGAAATTTGGTATCCCACATATGACTAGGATATCATTACTTACAAACAAAATTACTCAAGATTCTGTAGTAGAGGGGGAGAATCACCACTGCCCTCCCCCACCCCAAATCAACCTCGAAATGCAATTAAAACATACAAAATCCTCAAATTTCTCTCAGTTTTTTCAAACTAGGCTCTCTGGAATCCTTCTATTAATCCTACAGGTAGGTACACACACATACATGCACACTATTTCTGACACGTCTCATTTCTGGATTTGTAAAATGGAAGATAAAATTTGCCATAAACAAGCATGGCCTTCCTTATACTATGGGAAGCCTGTGGGATTTCATGCAAATGATAATTTGAATATTTGAGAAGAATTTAATGTTAGTTAGAATTATTAAATATACTCAAGCTTTACATATGGAAAAATCAGTAAACTTTTTTATCCTGAAATTATCTATCTCTTCAATTATTTTTAAACAAGATTTTTCCTTCTGATTTTCATGCATGAGATGGATACAGAGAAAAGATAAATTTCTTACATACATTAAGATACCTAAAATTCACTTTTATTTAAAAACTGAGAGGCAGTCATGTAATATTCTAGTACCTAAGACAACTAATTCCTATCTGCATCCTGATATTTATATAATCATCATTTTTATTATTACTATTATTATTATTAGGTGCCCAACACAATGTAACAACATAGCACAAACTATTGACTTGTTTGGAAAGTGATCTTTGCTACAGAAGAAAGCAAAAGCCCTCAAGTTAGATCTTCAGCAAATAAAAACACATTGATATCAAATAAAATATAGCTACATTATTTATTTTTTCATATGTTCAGGTTGTTTAGTTTGGGTTTTCCTTTTAACATAATCCATGATATCTGCGGAGTCTCTGTAAAAGTCAGCATAATGAATTTTAAGGTAGCACTAAAAGGAAATTTCAACTGGATGAGTAGAGATAATCTGAAATTCACATTATCCTTCACAAAGTCTTCTATTCTACAGAAACCTGGAAGAGGTCATTACAAGAGATTTGTACCCAACGAATTCTTGCATTGTCACATCCACTCCTACTCCATAGAGATCTTCCTATACAATCTTTCAAGGACAAAAGGAGTAACAAGCTGCAGTATGGCTAATCATATACTAATTCTCAGACTTGAGCCTGAAACAGACTCAAGACTAGGATATGCCCCATATGAGCTGCGGGGGTTCCTACTCTAACCTTCACAAATTGCCAAAAAGAAAATACTTGTTTTCAGTGTTTCTTCCTTGACTGTACCTCTTAGTTACACAATAAAAATAAAAACTTAGCCATCTAAAAGAAAGAATTTTGTTCAGAATTCTTCAATGTCAGTTTTGCAACACCTCTGGAAATTACTGAGCATTCAATCACATTAAAAAATAAAATTATTTGGGTTACACATGCTTCCTGACCTACTATTAACTGCAAAAAGTTTGTGTTATCATAGTATCTTTATTATAGATCAGTGTCTGTTGTTTATGGTATCAAGTTTAAACATGTAAACAGACAGATTTAGACAGATACTCCCCATACCTCTGCTCACACAGATGGGCTGCCTTAAGAATATTCTTCTCAAAATAAGAAGTTTTCACATAATTCACCTCTCAGACTGGAGTATGACTCCTGGGCTATGCTAACAGATGCATCCAGCACTCAAACAACCACATGGGAATTCGTCCCCTCTTGGAAGACAGGTTTACACTCAACAGGCAAAATTTTATGTACTGCTTCTAGCAATGTAAAACTACTTAATATTTTGTCACAATCTTCAGGAATAAGAATATGAAATTATATAAATCACACCAATATACTGTGTGCGTGAATACATAAATACAACATCAAAATTATAATTTATTCCCAATTATGCAAATGACAAACATTCTGGGTTTTTAAGAATGCATGTGGCCACTTCTCATCCCATTCCACCTTCTTCCAAAACTTCACTCTTTTAGAAATTTTGATCTGTAAATATCAAGAAGTAACTGGCCTTTAGAAAGATTTTAGGCAAAGAAAATCAGGACAAAAATTGTGTTTAGTTTATAAGTTTCTTCCATTTAAGATTTAGAAAAAATATTCAGGTTTCGTAATTACTTCTATATTTTTCTTCTAACAAAAGAAGTTGCTAGATTTATCTAAGTTCTTATATACAATGTTGATCAACAATTTAAATCCATTCCTAATATGTAAACAGGTAACAATTGCAATCATAAATATTGCCTGCTATTGTTCTAAGTAATAACATAAAATAGAATGTAACTGACTTCTCCAAAGTCTGAGTTCTCTAAGCTTTCTCTCTCTTCATGAGCACAGTAATTGACAGCTTAAGTAGGACATTTTAATATAGAACAGTCTTGAAAGACAAAAAAATATAACTAAGTAATTACACAAACACTCAGTAACTCCAAACTAACATGCAGTAACAGTTATCCTTCCATAAAAGTGGGAATACATAAAATGGAAGAAAGTTCAAAATTGGTATCTACCTTGAAAGCCTGAAGTGCTTGTAGCAGAAGGATCACATTAAAAATGAATGAAAATAGAAGGATAGACTGTGCTCCACATCCCAGCGTGTTCTGGGCTCCAGATAATAAAAAAAAATCCACAACACTCACAAAAAACAAACAAACAAAACCCCACAAAGAAACAAACAAACAAACAAACAAAAAAAAAAGCCCCCAAAACCCCATACACACTTCAGAGTTCAACACTGATCTGACTACTAGTCTGATTTTTGGGCGCCTGTTTGCAGATGCAGTAGAGTTATCAATCCAAGCAGACACACAATCCGGGTCCAATGTCACTTCTCCTCATTATGTTAATAGTTAATACATGCAAATGAAAACACTCTAGCAATTTGATTTCTTTGAAGATAGTTTGCATATTGTCTTAGCCATAATGACTGTACACTTCTCTCAGCCTCGATTTATGCAAGGGTAGTTTAGTTCATTTTTATCAGCTCAAGTTCATTTTGGCTGCTACTGGAATGTATGTGTGTGTTTCTCTTTTACCTTTCACCTAATTACCATTCAGGTACCATAAGCAGATTTTTCATGCTATTGGTGTTTTTCTTAATTAAGAAACAAATGAATTCTCCCTAGCAAAAAAGATGGAACAACAGAGTAAGATGCCAGAGGCTGATGTTCTGCTTCTTAATTGAAGCTGCTTCATTGTTAGGTGTCTGTTATGAGGGGGCAGAAGTGTCAGGAGTTTATTGTGAATAGTATAAAAATAAAAGCATAAACAGTACTTAAAAAATTACAAATGAATACAGAAATATATTTTTACTGGCATAACTCAACTACACTGTTCTCCCTTCCTTTAGGAGAATAGGCTCTTTAAGTGTAAATTATTCTTCCCATATGGAAAGCCCCAGGTTCTAATCCCAGCCCAGAGTGAATTCCTTTCTTTTTCCTTTGTCTATTATCTGCGCCCTGCTTGTGTGCTCATGTTGTTCAATTAAGGAGGTACCTGAATTTACCAGTGAAAGTAATTTTGTTTCTTTTCGTTCATCCTTTCAGCAAAATAAGTCTCTTGCTCACTCTCACTCTCTCATCCCATCCCATACACAAGAGTCTCTGTTCCTAAGCCATGCTTTTTGCTTCCTTTCAGTGCTAGGTTCTCCCACTCACTAAAAACATCACCACCACTACCACTTGTACAAAATTCAGGACAGCATGCTAGTCAGGACAATGTTCTTCCACTGTAGTTTAACAAGAAATTTAGAACTTCTAAGCATCAAGTCCTTCTGGGAATGTTGCATTTTTTTTAACACACTTAACATCTTCTTTGGACATCTTTTAAGAGTCACATCCCCCTAAACCACATGGTTCATGTCACAGGAGTAAACTGGGATTTGAACACAGACACTGAGAAATCATTTGCTCTTAGAGTTTGAAGCTGCAACACATGGTCAAACATCAGCATTAGCCCCACAAATGCAGAGACCACCAGTAATATCAGTTAGTAATAACTATACAATTGTTGTGAAAAAACTGGAAAACCAATATCTGACAAAGACTAAATCCTAACACTCCCTATGCACACAATCTCTATCTGCTTCAACAGGAATTACAGGAATGTAAGAACTACAAAATCAGTATCTCCCTGCACACACAAGAAATTAAGTCGCTTTTCTATTCAGACATTTTTCCACTAAGTTAAAGGGGAATTAAAGGAAAACAATGAAAAAACAAACCTATTTTTTAGTTCAGTATTAACCACAGATCAATTCTGAGATAACTCATATCACACTGAAATGAAGCACTGCGTATTGTCTTGAAGACAAACAAATAGGTCTGTTACCAACTGAAACTGATCTTCTATAGAAAATCTTTCTACATTTTCTCCATCTGCTTTGATCCATGGTTTTGGACACAAAAAGTATCAAATTTATTTTCTGTTTAATCAATAAAAATTATGCAAAGAGTTTCATCAATATTGATACTAAACTGATATACCTGTTGATGTAAACTATGTGTCATAAGGCAGTAATATTTTTATATATATATTTAAATGGAAACTATGGAAATGCGTGAGAAAGACTTTTTTCCTCCCACTTCCTTCCTTTGTACATTTGCTAGAGGTTGTTTTTTTTCTCTCCGCAGAGAAAGCTCAATCCGACACATAAAACAATTTAACACTATGAGGCTTCTATTTATAAATATTTCCTTTTCCAGAAAAAATAGTACAATTTCAGCTTTTTTTCTTCTTAAAATATACAAGAGATGCCAAACATTATGAAGAAAGCAAAGATTCAGTTTTGTTCATTTTTCTACTGATTTTACATATGCAATTCCTTGAGCTTGACTGTTATTTTACAGCATTTTCAGTAAGATGGAAAGTAAACCTCCTGTCAGTAGTTTAATTTCACACAGAGCTGTAATCACCACTCACAAGGGAAAAAAAAAAAAAAACAAACCTCTGCTGGTAGTCTCCATACAACAAACAAAAAACCTTAGCTCTTCACCAACTGGACAGTTTTTCTGTATCTCTGCTGCAGTCTGAACTCCACTTTTCCTCTCAATCAGTCTCTGACCTCCTCACATGGTGTCTCTGCCAAATTCTTGGCACTGGAAGTGAGGGGGAAGAGGCCATACCATAAGCGTGTTGATAATGAGGAGATAGAAATAGAAAACCAGCTGGATTGTCCTAATAAAGTATGTCTGGGATTCAGAGACACAACAACTCGCTGTTCAGGTCACTGGTCAGCATTTTAACCCTTTGCATTCCAGACTGACCTTTCACTGATCTCCACTAATTTATTAAATTAACTTTTAATATTAAATTGTACTTGAAAAATTCACTTTGATTTTAATGAAACCTATAACCTGCTTCCATCTAACTGTATTTTAATTATGTCATTTCCACCTGCAACATGCAAGTCACTCCTGAAAGAATTTTTGCTCATTGTTTTTCTCCTTTTCTGTTATCCTAAAAATGCCAATACTGTCTTATTTGATCTCTGTTCTTTTGGTGAAGTATGTCTTGGTTCACTGATGCAATTTAAAAGCTTTCTAAATCTCTAAGGTAAAAAAATATTGTTTTCTCTTCACATCAATTATTAAGCACTGGACATAAAACTTAGTTCTAAGAAATCTCTATTTAAGCTGATTTGATTCCATCTTTTACAGTATCTATCTTTAACACACTCCAGGAGTTCGCCACACTGTCCTCATATTCATTTATGGCAGTGATAAGGCCTTCAACGAGGACACAAATCAAGAAAAGAGGAAAATAAATGTTGTGGTTTTGGTTTTGCTTCTTAGTCACACTTCACATCTTTTCACAGAGCACTATCAAGCAAAAAAGGCACAAACCCAATGCCATCAAACTCATAAACAGGATGGTCAAAAAGCCTTTTACTATTTCGTTAACTTGCTCTTCCTGTATCCATTCTCCAGTGTCTGGTCGCACCACACAAACATAGAATTCTAGATATAACAAAACTATGAAGGAGAGTCCTCAACTTCTTGAAAATTTGCCACCATTTCCATTACGGCATAACTTCAGCAGTTTTGCTGAAAAAAATTAGTTACTCATTTAGAAAAGTATTCTTAAATTATTTATAGAAATGGTGACTCTAGAGTTGTAATTTCCCAGCTGTTATGAGACAGTGGTACTAAATCTAATGATACATTCCTTAAAAATAAAATAAAAAACAAAACAAACTCCACTTGAAAAATGGCTAAATTACCTTTAATGTTTTGTAGAGGGATTTTTTTTTTCATTCGGGATATATTCTTCAAAAAAGGAAAATAATAACTACCTTGAAGACAATGAAACAAACTTATGTCTTACAACTTACACTAATGAAGAAGATCCAACAAAACACTGATATTCAATTTTTAGAAAAGTATTTCATCTAAGGTAAGACATATAAATATAAAACAGTAGTTATTCCTTCAGTAGTAGCCAAGAGAACACAGAGATATCCCTTTTATATTCATTTCTACTTACTGGCAACTTTGGAAAGTGCTTTGGAGGTCACGTGGGATTACCAAGAAATAGTGTCTTTTCCCAGATTTACCATTCCCAAATTTACACCACTGACCCAACGACAACCACCAACTTCTCCCCATTTGCCTGGTGCAACAAGTGCGCACATAAAGTTTAGCCTAGTTACTCCATGTTGTAAATCCATGAAGGGCCACACGGCTCTACTTTTATATAATTTCTGTTAACTTGGCACAATATTGGCCTTTGGAATCAACAGGCAGACCAGGTATATATATATATGTGTATTTCTGGGTTTTTTAATATTTGTTTGTTTCTTATATATACATTTATTTATGAGAATAGGAATGTCAAAGACTTATCAATCTCTTGTTGGGCCTAGCTCTTGGTTGTTAGAATCATATGATTGAAGCAAGAGATTCTGTCTTCCTTTTTATTAAGAGGTATTTCTAACACTAACAAGCTCGATTGTAGAGGTGAGCAAGATTAAAGTAAACAAAAAACTTTACTTCATCAGGAGAATAGGTCACAAATGCCCTGGGTTCTATTCCAGGCTTTACAAGGACCTATCTGATAAATAATTTCCAGCCTCTGATTTCAAGTTTCTCCAAAAACTTAGTAATGATACTGACTGTTCTTCAAACAGGAAAAATCCAAAGGAGCAAATTATTACTTATTGAATTCTAAGAGAACATGACAGAAATACAAAGAAATCTCATACTGAAATGCAACCAATTCTGTCTACAAATTCTACCTACAAGTTACTAGCCAAGAGCACAAACAATAACCTGTAAATTAGTCTCCATTAGTAGAGAATATAAGGCTTTGACATTGCTGCTTGGTAGTTTTCTTTCAATACCAAAAAGGACCCAAGAAAAATGGAAACGTGATACATGTATTCTTAAGAAATTTTTGGTCTACAGAATGTATCTTCTGTTACTCTGAGAAAATATAATTCCTATAGCAAGGTTACAAATGTATTTCAAAAGTGAGTCTGTCACTCACTAACTGTTTTACTCCAGCAGAGATTAAGTAATTATTATCAGATAAGTAACTTCCATCAGATATAAGGGATGAACCACTCAGACAATCAAAATGAAAAAAAAGGAATGGCATACAAATCTAAATACATATTTTCTGCTATATGCAGGTTATCACAGGCATAACACCTTGCCATTACATGAACTCACAATTAGAACAAGCAGTGCATCATTAATGTGAACACAAAATGGAATTCAAACATTCATTCCATATACTTCACTAATAAAGTACTACTTTGTACAAACACAGAACATTTAACACACTCTCCTGAAGTTCCTCTAACAAGATGATTAATTAGGCAACAAAACCGACATCAGAGGTGCCCACAGTTTTTCTTAACATTTTACATACAAATGCAATCACATAATTCAAGTATCAAAATATATTTGAATGTATAATCAATCAAAGTTGTCAACAATTACACCTTACAGATTTTCAGTGTTCCTGTACGTAGTACAAACAAGTTCTATGTTCTTTCTTCCCTCCCACTCCCAAAAGAAGAAAGAAAAGGAAAGGGGGGGGGGAGAAGGTATTATGATGTCCTAAATTCCCTGGATTCAGTAGTTCATTTCTCTTTGCCCATGAATGAACAAACAATACTTCATTCTTAGTGATGCTTCCCCTTCTAGGAAGAGATTGAATTCACACCAATTTTTTGAGGCTTTTCTCATGTTTAACAGCTTTCAATTCAACCTCACAATGCTGAAATCTATACAAACAACAAGAATACAACAGCAAATATTCAACATGCTACATGAAAACAACTGAAAGCGAAAGCATAAAAATCAAATCAGGACGTTTTGTGAAAAGCTTAAAAACAATAAAATAAAAACAGATTATCACATATGGGCAAAATATTGCTCTATGAATAATTCAATCAGAGCAAATCTAAGTGTTTTGAGATAGCTCAGTTCCCATAAATACATTTAATTTTCACTCATATTTTGTTTCTCAAAAAGCTGAGAGAAAAATCATCACTCACTTCCATGCACAACTTTACCTGTGCCAGTCTCTCTATCTTTTCCTTGTAAAGGTAATTTGCAGAAATTCAAAATCCTTCATTTACAGTCTTGTTTTATATTACTTCTATTAGCAAAATTATTCATGATCTCTATAAATGCAGTTCAGTTTTGCATAATATGCCTAGTTTCTCTGTAATGTTATACTGTTATAGATTCTGGTATATTATAAATGAGACCTACATAAAGAAAGCAATTAGGCATAAATTGAAGATACATGATCCTTAAGGTACAAAAAACTCCACTAGACTTGACACTGGACATTTTTGCTTGCTGTTTTCAGAAAAATTTGTCTGGGCATAATAGCCTGAACAAAAATGCCTGGCATCTTAAAATCACTCAGAATGTAAAATATCTGATATGAATAAAAGAGGATATGGTTTTGGCACAGCAGTTTAACATTTCGGAACTTTTACAACTGAGGGAAAATAAATTGTGTATTGTGCCTATAACAGCATAACATTAAAACCTAAGACACAGAACTTATTCCCAGGACAAAAATCCACAGCATTAGCAGCGGCTTAATAAGACAAGCATGGCAAACTCTTCGACTTTGGAGGTTTCATTGTGGCTCCCCCTATACGATTTTGCTACAAAGTAAGATTTTAATCAGAAATAAAATATTTCTACAGGACTTCCGCAAGACAGAAAGCAAAACCTTCTAAGAGCTATGGCAACACTTACTAACATGCAAGGTATATAATGCATTTATATTAAACACACATGGAAATTTCCAATAAAAGGAGGAAAACAGTATAGTTTATCAACAGAAAACGGCATGAAAGGATCTAAGAATTTAGATGCTACTTCTGACAGCATCTTAGGGTATCTTATCTGATGTCAGTAAGAGCTGTAGATGTTGAGAATTCCTTAACACCAGGCAACAACTAATTAAAAAAAAAAAAAATGTCCATGGATTGAAAAGTATGGACTGACTGCCTTAGAAAACCTAAAGCATAAGCCTTCATTTTTGTATTACTGAAACAAAAAGGCAATATTTCCCAGAGTTTGCCTGTTTCCAGGGGTCTGTTTAAGATACAGCATGCAAGATTACTCAAAAAATTTAAAAATAATTACTTCCTAATTTGAAGCCATTTATTTATGATATTTCCTTTACTCATAGTAAGTTATTCTCTTCAAACAAAACAAGCGTATTTTTTGCTGAATTGTTGCTATACATCAATTTCAGCCTCAATTTACATTAATTCTCACATACATTGAGATACATATATACGTAAGTTTATTTAAATAAGGATGATTGTAACAGATTCTTAAGAAAGATATTGTTTGAAATAATTCACAAGTTCAAATTATTAGTCAAAACACTTCTATACATGCAGAAACACGAAGCTTTCTATTTAGGCTGTGATTATTATTTTTAAGACTGGGGTTTTTTTCTTACATGACCTGTAGCAAAGACAGTTATTTAAATAATTTCTTGCAAATATGAAATGCCATTAAAGAATCATGTATTAGTTCAGTGTTCGGCTCCCCACACATAACAGTTAAGCCTCTAAAAAGATGCCAAATAATACCATCTGCATCTTGGTACTTTTAGTAACAAGAACATCTGCCCACTAAGAAATTAATAAAGACTAGCAAACTGATTGCAAAGCATTTAAAAATGTTTTTCATATAACAAATCAATATTTTAATAATAAATATGATTAGTCTTCACCCATTATTTTTTTTAATGTTTTATAACATCCCAGTAAACCAAATTCATATCCATACACAACTCAGGATTCCAGTATAAAGTATTTTGGAAGAATGTGGGACTAAATTAACATAAGATCATACCAAGTTAAACATAAAATACAAGTCAAAACTGCAATTATTTCCCCAATGGCATCACATCTTTATTCTCAAAAGAATTTTCTGTGAATGCAAAAGTAGGTTTTCATTTTCAAAAACAAGCACATTTGTGCAAAATGGGTGTTATTCTTCTCTTACACTGGTACTGCTGGTGCATAAATCACTCTCAAGATTTGAAAGAATTTACACATAGCAAGAGTAATACACCAAATGTCTTTTTCTCATTTGTTTTATAATGTAGAGGCCATAGCTTCAAACACAACACTTTGACTGACAACTGATATTGAAAAACAAATTTACCTAGAACTTGTGGCAGAATAATGCCCTACCTTAATCTGACCTTTCTTGACAGTGAAAACTTCTGAACTTAAAGTCAAAGAACCTCAAAACAAACATCAGATTGATCAGACCAGTCATAACACCCCCAAAGCACACTCCCACTCAAATGAGATTTCCTAAAATGCAGGACTAATCATAAAATTACACAGTCTAGCTGGTCTAAGTAGCTGATTGTTACTCTTCATTTATAAGAGCTGCTGATTTTGATTATTTTGGCAATATTAATTTTTCTACCCTTTTTGATTTACCAACCCAAATTTTCCTCTTTGTATAACTAAATGGGTCTCAGTTGTATAGCCTAGAGGTGTAAAATTCCCAAAGAGACAACAAAGCAGACTACCATCCTGGTCAGACCCAAGCATTATACTTTGAAGAAAACTCTAATAAAGCTCTCTTCATTTTTATTAAGCATATATCAGGAAAAAACTTCAGTACAAGATGTTCAAAAAAGAACTACTTATTCTGTGATGCAACATTTCATTTGTCAAAGAAACACACCCGAAAATCTAAACTCTATGTTCAAATTATCATAGGCTTTTGCAGCTTATTTCAGACCATTTCTAGTAATGATGTAAGAGATCAGCATATTAATGTATGAAAACTTAACACAGCTCTGACACCAAAGGGATGCACCACAATATAAGTAATACTGGAGAAGCTCTTAAACACTTCCAGAGTCTTGTCGTAAATCTGTATTCAAAATAATTCTCTAAGCCTTGTGTTTTAAAATATGCCTTTAACATACACCTCAAAAGAGATGTACAAAAATAGCCAGGATAAAACTGAGTATTTCTTGGAAAAAATCTTTTGTTTAATTATTATTTCTTAAATAAAGCAGGTCACTTAGAGATTAGACACAAAGAAAACAACCTTTCTTGGAATATAACTAATCACTGCTCAAATGACCACCAGTTCACCTGCACTGATCACTTATTACCGGTAACACTCCAGGTTACACTACGGGTTCTTTCATATTGCATTCCAGCTATACTATCAGCAATACAGCACCTTGCAGAATTCATCTTGCTGATATTAAGTCAGCAGCATTAGCTGAGACCCAACTGTCCTTTGGAGATGTGACCCTTAAAACTCAGAGAAAAGCGATACATTATAAAGGATTTCTAGAGAGTATCAAACCGTCCAAAAATCTAAATTCAAATCCAAGCTGTCCAAATTCCAATTCCGTGGCAGTTGTACACATTTTCATGGCCATCTTGAAAAATCTTTCTCATTCCAAAGATATTATGTCTTGATTTTCATTTGCACATTTTCTCTCCTTCTGTGACTATAACAGAGAGTGCTAATTGTAATGTGTCTGAAAGAAAAACACACAACCACAGAAATCCCCATAAACACTCAGGTGGTCATGATATGGACATAGATTGATAAATTATCTCCAGTTCACAAAAATGCACTTCATGTAAATTAATTTTAATTATATTGAAGTATTAAATGCTAATTATTCTTAATCTAGTGAAAAATACATACTTGTATAATTAAGGTACAATATACTATCCTCTACATAATGGATCACAGAATCACAGTATTTCACAAGCTGAAATTAATTTATCCACAATGTTTCATTACAGTCTCTCAAAATATAAGTAACATAAAACTCATTGCAACTGCAGTGAAAAAACTACTGTGGAAAACCATGATTTCAAAGTCAGACTTTAGAAATCATTTAATGCTATAAACTGTGATGCTTAAAGTAAATGCAGAAATTGAACAGCAAAAATGTTTTTTCTCTAATTCAGTGGTCCAACAGGTACACCTCCTCTGTTTTCACTCCTTTCTCTCATAACTTAAAGTCTTCTGTATTTCTGTATTAATACTGACCAGATTACTTGGCCTTTCAATGGACCATGGAAAGTTAAGTCTCGTAACTAAAGAAAATCTTAATCCAATACCCCACCTTGTGGGAACCCAGCACTGCCTGACACTGTACAGAAACTGACCTTTTTGTCCTTCAGACTTGCCTACCAGGCCCCATCTTCTATCGCAAAAGCCAAATCATCTGATCCCAAACTAACTGTCAACTGCTTGTGATGGTGGGGAAGCCAGACATCAATCAATCAGTTTTTATCAGAGCCACTCTTCGTTTTTCTGTTGTGCTCATCTTATCATCTGACCCAGTTGTAGCCCTGACTTCAGAAGCTTAAGTAACTTGATGACAAAATATGCGTCTGTTTGTCCAAGATGCACATTGTTAAGGAGTGCACTTGTATTTTTAGCAACTAGCTAATATTTTTTCCAGATAAACTGTCAAATATTTGAGATTTTTTTCTCAGTTCTTAAGTTTCGTAGTGTTCACTGAAATACCACAATGCATTTTTGGAACAACTATCAAGCAAGTTCAGGGGTTTTTTTGTTTTTTGTTTTTTTAATAGAAATATATATGCATTTTTATTTAAAAATTAGGTTCCTTACAAATTTAAGACAGTTGGGAGCCAAGGGCCTCTCAGAAGTACTGTATCCTAATCACATACATGCTGCTATTCAATTTTACGTCAGTAATTTTAATGTGGATTTAGATTATTGACACGCTTAAACTGCCCCAAAAATCAGTAGCCCTATGGACACATAGATTTTCTCTTCTGCATCCTACAAAAACAGAGCATTTTGCCTACATTTGTTCTGAAATGGATGAAGTACAATTAGCAGATAGAATACTCAAAAACCAATATGACTGAAAGCTTCCAAAAATGATCTGTTACTGCTTCCAAAAGCCTTTTCATACATATTTATTAGTGAATTCTGTATCATGAGAGGGTGGGAGGGAGTGGAGACAGGTTTTTTGAGGGTTTATTTTAGAAAAACTACTGCTACTTCAGCCTTGGTAATTTTACCACTGTCTTCATTGGCTTAACAATTGTGTCCTACTTTGACGCATCAGTTACAGATGGCTCATTTTCTTTGCATAAAGCTGTATAAAACGGTTGACGAAAATCCTTGCTGTTTCTTCAAAACTTCAGTGAAGGAATCTTTATTGCCATCTAATATGAAGCCTGAATTTGAAAATGAAAAGTGAAAACAAACCTAGGTATCTATAGAAAATACACAGAATTTCAATTAGATCTGACAATGTCCTTGCAATTTTTTCCACAATGTCTTATAAATATTAACCTACACATTCAATAATAAAAATAAAATCAAGTCTTAAATAGCAGGGTTCTTATGATGATCCCAATTACACAAGTAAAACACACCACTCCTTTGAGGCTTGTGCTGCAGCTACAAAAGTGAAAAATAATAACACCCTGTACAGAATTTCTTGTCAGCCTAATGAACACCTCCATGTATCACCATAAAAATTGTTTTCAAGATAATTCCATTTAAGCAGAGAAAATCTTTACGACATACAGAAAGACTTTTCTCATCGTATTTGCGTCTATGAGGAATTTCTTATTTTACAGTAAAATTCATTCTATTCTCATTTAAAATCGCTTTTCAATACTAATTGCATGTACATTTAGAAAGTAATTATATTTTTCTATATAACGTTTGCCACGATAGTTGACTTTTACTTCTCGGATAATATGAAAAGGAATATCATGGAATTCCTTTGAACATAAAGAAAACACTTCATTTAAACTTAGTCTCTATTCTACTCTACATTCTAATTTTACATGCACCAAACTGTTAGATACCATTTGTGGTTATGGGTATTTCTAAACTCTTATTCTATAAAAATTTCACATTCATTTTAAGTATTATCAAAGGGACTGCTTCTATGAATTGAATGAAGTTAAAGATTGTATTCCTTAAGTTTCTTATATATTTATACCTTCCAAAAAAGCATTAGGTGGATAGGAAAACCAATAACATGGGAAATGCTGTAGTATTTTACTGCAGTTGACACCAGACCTTTATTATTTGGAAAGGAAAAATGGAAAAGTATAAAAATCAAAAAGATTTTTACTGTAAATGGACTGAGTACAGTAAAAACCATGTATGACACGCAGTTGTATCAGCTAATCGCAGTCTGAATGCTTCAGCTGCATGGAAGAATAAAGCAACAGCACTCTAATTCACTTATGTGAATGCAAAGAGTAATGGATAAGAAGAGTTTACAAAGACATGTCAGAGTAACACACTAATTACTAAAGCACTGTTATTTCTGATACTCTCTTACTAAACTATATTCACGTTATAAAATGATTGTAATTGAACAAACCTTGATTATAAAGTTTCACGAAACGATATGGTGGTAATCAAAAAATAACAAAGTTAAAGGTCCCATTCCATCTTTCTTTACACACAGTTAAGAAATTGAATGAATATAATAAAATTGAAGAGACAAATAAAATTAGCTTTATAAATATAAAAGGTTTCTGATGAAAAATACAACATATCACTTACTAAATGTGTTTTCAAATGCTAGCTAGTTTCTAAAAATATAAAAAAATATTAGCATTTACAAAGGGTGACAGTGTTACATAACACCCTTTCTCAACACAGGAAATATGAGATATGAAAAATTAAAAGATAGATGGAAAATAATAAGGATAAATTTTATCCAGTATCTACAATAGGAAAATGGGAACATTTTTTGTTTATTGCAGTATTTTAACTCATACAAACTAATTTCAGCGTACAGTATCAGGAGCTATTAAAATACATTTATATCAAACTAGATCCCTTTTTCTTTTTTAAAAAAGTCAAGTCTACTGTGACAACTGCCGGCATCTGCTACCAACTCATGATCACACTACCCTTTCAAAGCATTAGATAAAACTGAATAATCAATGAGAAATGTCAATAATGAAAAGTGATTCCTTCTGCAGTGTAAGTTTTACGCAAGTGTTTCAGTTTTGGTTGGTAGGCTCATTCCGCAATTTTTATAAGAACTCTTCTTGAATACTGCAGATGTACTGAATTGATCTTAAGCATTTGGGATTCCCCAAAACAATATTTAGCTGCAACAGACTTTTTATTACTTCACATGCTAGGAATGAAAAAGAATAAAGAAATATTATCTAGAAGGCAAGAATATTGATACTCTTCATCTATATACGTCTTTATCTGTATGTTCGTCTCCAATAAAGCATGTCCTAAGGAACTATCAGACAAACAAATACACACATACAACTGCACTTGTGTCTCAAAGCAATCCTTGTGCTTGCAAACATTAAGTCTTTAAATCCCTCCAAGTGAGATTTAACCACACTCTGAGAATACATAACAAAAAATCTCAGGTCCATTGTCTAAGATGAGAACTTTTAAGAAGCACTTAACATTAAAGAAGAGAGCTTTGACATGATAAAATAGTATTATCAATATTCTATTATCACCAACTCATGAGATAATTGTATCAACTTAGAAAACAGAAAAATAACTAACCAGATTGTAGCGTTCAGATTTTCCATGACGGCTATTTGCTGTTAATTCCAGAGTGAGTGAAATACCAATATTCTTTCTCTACACTTTTCAAACACTTTTAAAAAAAATCTCTGAAGGGAGAATGCATAATAAAATCCATTCCTTCTACCAATTCATAATCTATGTTTCCGTGCTATTTCTACAGTTACTAAGCCGAGGAAACCGTAACCATACATTGATTGGGAGAAGGAATATTACTGTATACAGGCTATAGAATTTCCATACTTTCACTTTAAATCCCATTTGTCCAATGCACAAATTACTAAACTGTAAATAGTCTTGACTACACAATTCTCCTCTACCATTGTGTCATCTCAAAAAGACAATCCGGCAGCAATGGTAATGACACCCTCTCAAACAAGCCTGTGGGCATTAATATTTAAATCTTACCTATCCCTTGTGATTGGAATTCAGCTTCTATTCACAAACAAAAACTAAATCAATGTTCTTAGAGTTCAAACTAGATCCCTAAACAGTTTGCCACTCTCCATGCACAGATAAGATAAACTTTCTTTGACCCAAGAGATGAAGTTGCCATGACGATCAGAGAGTCCACTTTCTATATTGATATTTTGCTGATGTAACAACAAATAGAACCAGATCCTAGGGCAGATAATGGTGATTAATTAATACTAATATTGATCCCTACAAGCAAGAGACAAGGCTATTAACTTGAAGCCTGAAAAGTCAATTGTTACCTGTGGCAGAGATACTAGGAGCTGATTTTGAAACATAATAAACAAATGTGCTATCTTTATGCTAATACCTTTAAAGGGGTACATCGCTTTCTCCATCACAGCGATTTCACAACTCAAACCTATTATTTTAGTTAGATCTTTTAATCTTCATCCAAAAGAGAGAAATGAACTTTTGGATTTCTTGTAGAAGCTATACAAACTGGTACACACTGAATACCTGTAACATGAATGACTAAAGGCGATCTTACAGAATATAATGCAAAGAAAGCTAAAGCAGAATTTTTTAGAGAATACATATATACAAATCATAGGATTTTGAATACAAATGCTGAACATATATTTATCTATTAGGAAGCCTGTTTTGTCCCTCATTTGAATAGAAAAAAACTAATAAAAAACACAGGTGAAACCTTGACTGGGAAGATAACAATCTTGAAGGCATATCCATGCAAATCGAAGAGGAAAACTGGCTTCACCTAACATTTAATTTACAGGCTATATTTAAATGAGCTGCAATTATATCTTTGTGTTAGGGTGCTTGATCACAAAATAATGCTGGGACATACATACTGCCAAAACACCTCACTAAGAGTCTCTGGGATTCCTTCACCCTCTTTAGGGACGTATTTTAAAAGTTTCATAAAAATCATATAATAAGAAAGAGAAAAGCACCTCTCTTTTTTAAAAAACAAAAAGTCTTGCCCATCTTTTAATTTGCTCTAGTCATCTTACCATGCAAAGTAGACGATTTTCTTCTGATTTAAGAAATGGTGTTTTGACCAAAAACAGCTTTTACCAGTGCGTTGTATGACTCTGCGGCAAGTTTTCTGATTAGTAAGTCACCTCTGTAGTACTCATGAAGTGTATGTTATGCTTAATGGAAATAATTGGCAGTACTGACGGACAGTTTGGTTTCCTTCTCCCTTCATTAAACAGAGCCCTATATAAGTCTTTGCACTAGTTATTGTACAGCTAACAAAAACAGGAATTAGCAGATACCAGAAAAAAAACAAACCTAATTGCATTATTTTCCATCTCGGCTGAATGACTTAACAATATTTAAACTTCTATTAACGCATGACTGCAAATATACAGTGCGAATATCCTGCACCATAAATATCAGGTTTTTGCAACAAATTAATACTCAGTCTCAGAAAACTAAAAATCATTATTCACAGTTCACACACAAGAGGTACAGGCTGCTGCTTACCTACTTCTCTGCTTTGATTAAGCTGAAACCATTGTAAGTGCCTTTAATGTGCCACAGTGCAATTTAAAGGAGAGTACAAAGTGAAACTCTGTCAGGGAAGAAAAATGTCTATTGAAAAAAAAAAAGATAAAGATAGAAAATACTTATTTTCCTAGCCTGCTTTAGCAATGACACATGTTAAAGCTATATGTGGGTTGTATTTTGTTACTTTGGAATTTTATAGGAGAGGGCAAAACACAAAGAGAGATTCTCACCTCTTAAATCTGTTTCTAATCCAAAAACCCACATATAAGCCTACTGGATCTCAATGACAATGGATCAACATGCCCGTTCAAGTGCCTCTATTAAACTTACAAAACTCACCTAATGATTTATGAGTCTTTAATTGGTAGATTTTCCTGCACATTTCCAACAATTTAAAAT
>VXBU01006597.1:46412-223191 GCA_013400315.1 Bombycilla garrulus | reverse complement strand
CTAGTAAAAATCTGAAAGAGGATGTCCTTTATTACACACAGCAACTCTGGTTCCAATTTTAGACCAGGAACAATTATTGATCAGTGATTCATAACAAATCCCCCTGTTCTCTGAGAGGATTGCAGATCTTGACATCATCACAATTTCAGGTTATCTGTTCCAAAATTTGGTAGCTCATACAAAGCTCTAAACTTCAAACATTTTCTATCATCTGAATCTTGAATTGAGGTAACAGGCACCTCAGTTTCTGTTTCTGTTTCTGCAGCTGAGCTCCTGCAATCTCTTCCATTTTCAAACAGCATAAGAAAGTCAGAGGGTAGTTACATGTGAAACTAATGCCACATCTGCCTTAAACTTCCATGACAATTGTAGAAGGTGTTGAAAACCAGTTCCTTACATTAAAACTATACAGACTTTGAAATTGGTAATGAAAAAAGATCTTTGTCCTGAACCAGTTCATTACATTAGTGTACCCCAGTAGCAATAATGTTTAATTGTTACAGAGATCCACAATATCACTGAAAAAAAGCACAACTACTTTACATTATCACTTACTTGTATTTAAATAGCCCATGCTAGAATTGTACTTCCAAAATCTTTAATTCTGACATGAAGCTAAATGGCTGAGAGCAATATATTTCACTTCATGCAGATGATGTATTGCTTTCTCGTTAGGCTTCCTTATTTGAGATGACTTCTCTGTCTTATAACCATGACTAAATCTCGAGCTACAAAATGAATTTGATTAAATCCAACCACTTGACCTTGTCAACTAATGTCCCCAGACACCTCTTTACTGACTACATTATTCTATGGGCTTCTAAGCAGTAGAGCTGGAATGCTTATACCCTATTCCATGTTCTCTGCTCTCAATAATTACAAATTCCCCAAAATAATTATTAGAATTAAAGATTATATAGAGGGCTGGGCTTTCATCTGTTTCAGGCTGAGTTGCTTTACTTAAAATTAGTTGTTTTCTTAAAACATTAAATTTCATCCAGTTGTTACCTCATAGTGGACATCTCTGACAACTATTTAAGACCTACAGCAATCCCTCTTGAAGTAAAATTGAAATTAAAAGCAGTTTTTGGTGAAAATTACATTGCTCCAAGATTTTAAAATTATTTTAGATGCATACATTGACTTAAATATCAAGCTTTCATGATTCAAAATCAATTAAAATCTACAGGAGTATAATTTCTTTGTTTAGAATGATGTCTTACTACATTTTCTTACTCTGAGAGATATAAAGTAGTGCAACATCAATATAGAAATGTAATAATAAATTTATGCTTTTCGGCAAATTATAAAACCTCCAGCCAGTGCAGCAAGTTGTATACACACCTTGACCTAATAAGATCAGAGAAATGTGAGCCAAATGAAGGAGCATCAAAAGGAATGTTAAACTTAAATGATGAAACCAAAAATAAATGAGACTATTTACTGTAAGTAAAACTGACCCGAGACTAGAGTAAAGTTTCCAGCTGTGAGAGCCATCAGCAGAAGTGAAAATAGATAATTTGACAGGCAAACAAGCATTTTCAGAGAAGGATTATAGTAAAGAGTACTTGTGAGAGGAAGGTTATAATAATTTTAAAATTTACTTCAGTTATATGCAAAATGTATGTTATTTTTCAAACAAAATATTATTGTAGCATTTTTGACAGACCAATTTGATTTGAATCAAATTACAGTATTTGATTCAACAGAAAAAAGTAATTAGGGGTAATAGTTATAGCTGAAGCAAAATTTCTCCATTACTTGGTAGTTGATAGACATCATAGAAAGTTGATACCTTGAGGAACACAGACTGACCAACTTTACCTGCAGTGGTCATATTGTACTGGGCTCATTCCTCTGCTGCGCTGAAATAAAGAGGGGAGATAAAGATTCTTTTATGCCTCCACCATGTGAGCCCCATCGTGGTGATAAGAACCCAAGACAGCCTTCAGCACGAAGCTGGAGAAATCGCAGGGGTGCTCTAACGACTGACAACTGGAACAAAACACTCAGTACCCTCTGTCAGCCAGAGCTGGGAGAGAATTCCACACTGCTCCTCTCCCCGATACTCATTGCCTCCAGGCATCACAAACTGTCTGAATACATGTAAATATATGTCATTCCTGAAGCTGACAGAAAATGAGGCTTTCTATGAAGATTGCTCAGATTCCATGAAAGGGAAACTTATGGTCATTTTGCTTCTCTCCAGAAATGTTAAACAGTATTATAGGACTTTACAGTTGGTCGTTTTGTTTCCTGCAGCACACTATTTTCTGAGTATTTTGTAAAACACACACACAAACAAACGCAAATGCCAGGAGTACATGCGCACATTTACACACACATATTGCCTATATAGATAGACACACATGTGGATGTATACATACAGAATTTTTTCAATACATTCACAAAATCAGTAAATTATGGTAACTCAGCTTTAAAAAATGAGGAGTCATTGTAATCTCATCACATTATTTTCCTATTAAACCCTCTCTCTTTGATTTTATAGTGTCAGGTTTGATCTTGCACAGCTTAGGTGCAGTATGTTGCTTCGTTCTGTGAACTATCCTCCTATCTATTTCCTAAGCTGTTGTTCCACACTTGTAATCATGTTATTTGAGTGCCTTATGTATTCTAAAAATAACCATAATAGAAGTTGCATGTAAGTGCAAGGTGAGAAGTGATGAACAGGACAGCGACTCAGCAAACCAATCATAGTGGATGTAAACGGGAAACCAGACCACACTGCATAGCAGTAAATTATTATTTTTACTACAGTTTATAAAGGTGTTGGAGGCATTTCAAAGTGCATGCAAAGAGGCATATTCCTTCCCTTAAAGACTTTAATATCTAAATAGAGAATGTTAAGTTAAATGCTGTATTATATTGGATCATGTTTAAGCCTATATTGCACCAAAAAACTTCATTCTTTTCCCTCCTACTAATATAATATAGTATAATTAATATAATATAATGTAATATAATGTAATATAATGTAATATAATGTAATATAATGTAATATAATATAATATAATTAGTATCGTTAATATAATGTAATGGGTGTAATATAATAAATATAGTAATCATAACATAATGTAAAATATAGTATACATTTTTGCCACTAAGGAAGATGCCATAACAGTAGTTTGAGATTTGCTGAAAGTCCTCTTGCAAGGTATAGTGGTTAAACTCACTTGCCTATCCACAACTTGCAAAGGAACTTGAATGAATGTAACACTTAAGATCATCACAACTTAAACTAAGCCAAACTTTCTCTTCCTGGAATCACCATTTCTAAGTGATTCCTCTAGCAAAACTTTCCTTTGTCTCCCAGCCAACTGCCTGCACTTGTGTGCAAGTGTGTCCTGCACTGCAGACCCCTGAACAATGGAAGTTCACAAGTTTCCGCAACAAAACTAATCCATCATTTCCACTGCAATAGAAAGCACCCTTCATAAAAGAGAACAGTAAACAGTTCCTGAAGAGGAGTATTCCCTTCCACAGAATTCCTTTTCCAAACACATGCATCCCTAATTAACTTCCCTCCTGTAATGCTAACCCTAACATTAAACAATACCACAGCTGCTTACAAGGTAAATTTAGGCAGGCGTGAGCTAAACCTTAGAAATTGCTGGAAATTGTATTCTGGAAAGATGCCAAACATGTGAAGGTCAATAAAGGTGAGCACAAAGACAAGAATCTGGTATATAATAATGATTAATAATCTGTGATATATGATTTGATTAATGATTTAAATTCTCTATATTACCAAATGACATGATACTCATCAAAGGTACATAATCCTTTTCTGTGATGGTACTTTACTTTCTTGTGCTGCTAGGTAGATGCCAGGACAGACTCTAACAGCCAAAGAGATCAGGAATTAATCTGACTCTTCTGAAGTTAATGGAATCTCTGCCATTTACTTCAGTGGGATCAGGGTCTCACACTGAACATTAACAATAAAAAATTATTTCTGTGGGATTGCTCAAGGGTTAAGGTTTTATTTCAGTGTGGAAAAGCAAAACTAAATCTCATTCTTAATGAGAACATTGTTTTTTTCTACAAATACCATCTATCTCAAATTACAATAATGTAATATTTTCATTTTATGGAGATTGATTTGTAGTCTGATTTTTTGCTTTTCTGTATTTTGCTTTTTCATACAGCCCCCAAGCTGAGAAAAAAATGAAAAGGCAACCTATTGGCATACAGTGTTGGAAAGTAAAACAATTTCAAAAGCCCATTTCCACTCTGAAATTGCAAGCACCCTTTAAAATAAATATACCTGAACAAGATTAGAAAAGAAGTAAAAATATTTGTCTTCCTTTGGTAATTTGTTTTGTGCATATAGTAAACTGTAGTCAGTTTAACATTTTGCAGGGAAAATGAGCTTTAATTTTCCAAGGTTACAAGACAGAGTGACTGTGTTATTCTCTGTGCTATGGGAAAAGCTCATGTGCATGCTGACCATCAGACAGTGGAAAACAGTGATTATAGCACATTTCACCACATTGATGACACTGAGGAGACTGCATGGGAGCATTCAAGGGGAAGCAAAAAAGGAAAACACTTCTTTTATGTTCAAATATATGTGATATTTGATATGCTAATTTCTCAGAAGATTTTTTTTTTCACTTTCAGTTTAGCAGAAATGGAATTTCTGTTCAAAACCAAAGCATAAGATTTTTATTTCCATTCAAGAGAATTTGAAAAATTCTATGTGATACTGAACAAGAACACAAGTTCTGAGCTTTCTGGCTTTTTATGCATTGCCTTGTATGTATGTTCTCCTACATGAAAATGAGAAGGTAAATCAGCCAACCTCTGCCTGCCCTTGGGTCTACAGCAGAGAAAATGGAAACTCAAAGTCACAGCCTGAGCCAGACCTTCCAGGCAGCTAAAACAGCACTGAGAGATCAGTGCCTTGAAAGTAAGACAATCCAGCTCTGAAAAGGAAAAATGGGAGGACTAAGGTCCTCATGCTCATTATGTAATGACTGAGGTCTTCCCAGATACCAAGGTCTGGCCACTGAGCAAAGTTCACATGGATTATTTGTGGATTTGAGCTCCCAGTTTTGGAAGATTTTCACAGAAAGAGTATGTTAAAACAGAGGAACCTGGAAGCTGAGGTCCACCAGCAGATGGCAAAGTAAAATGCTATGTGGACTGCCAGGAAAATCTTCACGAGTTGTGTTGGAAACCTGTCTGCCAAACAGCAGAGCCATAAGAAATATTGTCAGTTTAAAATGCTGACACTTTTTTTTTTTTAAAGGAAAACCTAGCACCTTTAGAGTCTCTTAACCTTCAAAGGCATGAGAGAAAATAAGCTAAAGAGCTGGATTTTGCAGTACAGGTCCAGCTATGAGTTGCACATAGGTGTGCAGTGACAGAATTATGTGGTGTGCATGGCAGTTTTGTGGATGGAGCCTAGCAGTGTTATTACAGACTTCATAATGTTCATATAAGAATTATTTTATAGGCAATGAATGTCAGCAAGATTTTGTCACCTCGCTTTGTTTACAAAAGAAGAAGTGATACCTGCAGACTGTATGCTCCACAGAGCCACTAGAGAGGAATTTATGGTCAAGCAGGTGAGAAGGAGTCCAGGCTCCAGGCCACATCCTCCAAGTATGAGCCTGCAGTAATTAGTGGTGATTTTTGTATTAATTTCTGTAGTATGTATTAATAGACTTGATGTGTCAAAAAGAGAGTATATATTATTGCCTTTGGATGTAGTAATAATAAGACCTGCATCTACTTTTCTTCCAAAATTTCCCATGTGGAAATTCACTTCTTGTTCGGTCTAGCAGCAATGCAGTACTGGATTTTATTAAAAGAATCCAATGTGACTGTCAACGGACAAAACAGTAGTATTGGATATCTTGTGCTGGAAAGTCGAAATAACACTGCGCAGAAAATATCAATATGGATTAATCTATAGGCCATGGGTTTGACTGTGTCTTAAATTGGGTTTAGTTGTATAATGTACATAAAAGTGAGATAAATTCACAATTCACATTTCATTGATTTATCTAAGTTCAATTGAGAATTTGTGTTGTTGTTTTGTGTATTTATATTTGACTGTTTCTTCCTAGAAGCTTAATCAGTATAAGCTTACATAGCCAATACAACCTGCTGTGAAAGCTTGGATCTTTAATACTGTACCATAAGCCATGCTACTGAGGTAGAAAATTTACTGCTGGCCAGAAAAATAAGAAAACCCTTCCTTCAAGATTATGAAGTATATTTTGAAAAGATCTCCAGCTGGTCTTCCAGCTAGTTGGTTTCAGTGAAGGTGTCTTAGACATAGAAAAATATCACTGTGTGCACAGAAAATTGCACATAAGAAAGGTACAGCATGCAAATCAAAAGCTATAATGCCTTTCTGTATTTCAGTGCATATATTCAGCCCAGTGGCTCCCATCATCTAATTACTGCCCAGATATGTAACACCTACAGAGTCCATGCATTTCAAGGAAACCTTTAACTTAACTCAGTAGAAAGCCCTTGGAAAAAAAATAATGTGTTGATTATTATCTAACTGTATTTTACTGTTGAATACTTCTTTTTCAGTTTATGGCCTATGTAATGTTGTTATCTGTCTTATATCAAATATAACATAGCAATTTATAAAAAAATACATATTGTTACATACTAAAAGTTCTAGGTATTCACATTTCTCTTTAAAACATACAGTGTGATTTTGGTACTACATATGTATCGATAGTCATTTTAATATTGAATAGGGATATATAGTATACTTACAGAAATTGCTCCCCATTAGTCAGTTTTGACATGGCATTGTAGAAACAAAATGATGGAGAAACAAAGAATTGTCCCTATCCAGACCAACAAAAGCATATCTTCAGAGAAGCAAAAAACAACTCCTCAGCTAACTTGGTTGACAGGACTGGGGCTATTAACCACTGAAAATGAATGGTTCTCCCAGTTGCAATAAGCAGTGATTTCATTTTAAGAAGGTCTTGTAGTTTAATTGTGTATTTAAACTATTCTAGGGAAAACAGCTTTGCCTTGCTATCCACAGGTTAACAGAGAGGTACAAAGAGGCAGCATAACTGCCAGACTGAAGGGAGATTCAACATGCAGCTCAATTGCATTTCTGTCTACTTCTACTGTGCCGTGTCTTGTAATGGAATTTTATATTCAATCAATTTCTGTGAATCAATGGCTTGAACAGGGAAAAATCAAAGTGAGTGGAACTCCAATTACCATATCCAGAACTGAAAAGTGCCTCTGCATCAGCCTATAGATTTTCACCTGTGCACCTGTTTTCATCTTTTTAAGATATGAAAATCCCTGAATGAATGGTTTTCAGGACAGGCAGTAAGGTTAGACAAGAGGATATCCTATTCTGGGGGAAAAGCAAGGGCAGGCACATATCTAGAAACTCTAGAATGAAATAAAGAACTCAAACTCAAGGAGCTTTAAAGAGCTGGCAAATTACAGGGGATGTGAATGTTTCTAGTGCACTTAGAGGGGAGAAGAAAGGCTCCCCAGCAAGCACAGCAGGCTTGACCTACAGAACTAATGCACTATGTAACCTTTTTGTTGATGAAACAACAACGGCAATAAAGGATTATTTTCTCTCGCACTCAAAAGCTTGCCACATACTACAGCCTTTGGTTGATGGTAAAATTAAATTAATATGAAATAATCTTTAAATTACAAAGCTTTCTGGAAGGGCCTTTGATTCCATACATGACTTAGTGAAACAAAATTTTAAAATAAATGTGTAAAACTGAAATTAAATAGGCTAAGCTAGAAAATTTACCTAACCGTAGACACTCCCACTTTGCTGTAGATGTTTCTTCACATCATGTAATTATAGACTTTCAAGAAATGTTTGAAACAATGGTATATGCAGATAAAATTGGCTTCTTTCAAATTCTACTTTTTGCTCCATTTCTGAGATAAAGTTTTGTATAGACTGGCAAAAAAAATGGTTGTCCTGTGTTTCTGGGAGTTGGTTAGTGTTGATAAGGGTGATGGTTATCAAGGCACATTTTTCTTTCCTGCCTTTCATTTACTAATCTCTTTCTTATAAGCTCAGGTATTGGTGAACCTTGGAAATAGCAGAAACAGAAAATGTTGTGAGCTGCCAAATGTGCAACATGAGGTTTTTTATTTACAATCTGTATGTCCTCATTGGCCTACTGCTTCTCTCTAAAGTAGAAGGTAGAAAATACTGCTTTTCTTAGAAAATGGTTCTTTCTGCCCTCCTTTTTACATCCCCCTTGAGTTTGTTGGGTTTTTCCCCCTGCTACTTTGCTTCTCCTGTTACAGTTCCTTTCTTTTTTGTCCAGGCTTTTTTCCAGTGCCCTTTTAAATAGCTATAGGAAAAAACCTCTTCGTTCTTTGCAGTTTGTGCCTTCCTCTGCGCCAGAGAGATTTTCTGAGTAGGGTCATAAGTATAGCTCAAGTTAGCAGGTCTTAAGTCAATCAGAGGTAACTTAATTCTGTTACACTGACACGTCGCTAAAATCATCCAACACACAAATCTTTCCTAACCAATATCAGTACCTGAGAGTACAAGAGAGGTAGAGTACGCACAACTGAGCAACACCTGACTGCTGTGTTACTGTGTTACTGCTTGCTTATGTGCNTTTTTTTCTCTTATTGACTCAGCTCATTTTCATCTCAAGGTAGTGTATAAATATGAGCAAATTCCAGTCACTGTTTCTCCTCAAGCCTATTTGGCACTACTGAAGATTCAAGATTTTCCAAGCAAGTCTAGAGGGACTTGATTCCCTCTGTTTCACTACCTGGTAAACAGCCAGTTGAGATTTCATTTTATAATCAATGTTAAAGAAGCTCTGACTTACTCAGTATGACAGTATGACATGTATGACTTTTCTAACATTTGGTATTTTTTACATCTTCAAATTCCATTTTCATGTGTCAAATGTATCGGAACACTAGTAATAGAATTGATCTGTTTTTATGTTTGCAACTGATATTTATGATTTAGTGCACGAAAGCTATGAGCTCTTAAAAAATATATTTTAATCTCCTATTCCTGCCCCTGGCCTTTTAGAACAAGAATTTAATTTAATTTGAATTTCATATAGGATATTATATCATATATGAAAGTCAAATCAATTCAGGTGTGGATTTTTAAATTGTATTAATTGTCAGGAATACATTTACTGTTTTTTTTCTAAAATGTCATATATGACCCTTACTCAACCCTAATGAAAGAAAAAGCGGATGACCTCAGAACAGATTTTTCGGCAACCTTGCACATAAACTATTTTAAATGCATTTCTGAAATAAAGAATCTGAAAAAAAAATAAAACCATTCATAATTTCACAAATATGCAGTAGAGTCTAAGATTACCTTTGATTCTTGCACTTACAGATGGGATGCAAAAGCATGCTCTTTAGAGTTTGTTCCCAAGCCCTAGTGATGTTTCTTAATGTGATTTCAAAATCCAAGGATAACAAAATTTCTTTAACTTGATGTTCCAGAAAATTTTGGGAAACTAAGGTACTTTTACTGTATGTAATGTAAAGTAGTAATTTAACCTTTTCTCCCATCAAATCAACACTGCATAGCCATTTCTTGCTTAGAAAAGAGAACTAGGCCAAGACAACAGCAGTGCACCAGAGTCTAGTCTACATTCTATGAATTGGTAAACTGCCTGCCTATGGTAGAAAAATAAGCATGATGAACCACCAGACATGTGGTAGAGTGGTTTGGAAAACTGATTGTACACAAAGCAACTATAAATGGCTTTAAGATTAATTAATTTATGTCTAGTATACATAGTGTCTAAATATCCAATAGGAGTATCTGGTTTTAAGATTTGGGAGGGTTTTCCATGTGTCAAACTGGAGATAAAGAGCTCAGTCTAGGTTCCAAAACCATAAATGTATCTTCCATGTTCTCATGTGATTTCCACAGAATTGAATAAGAAAAAAAAAAAAAAATCCTGGCTTAATGTTTCAGCCTTTTTTAAACAAAATCAGGGCACAGAAATTTGGAAAGTATCTCGAGGGCAAACACCATCATTGACCAACAAGATAAAAGAAAAAATGATCCACCGAGTTGCAAGCTAGTTCCATTCTGAAGAAACATCTAAATTTGCAGTCTGAAATAGAATTAACCATTACTTGTTTTTCGCAATCATCTAAAGGACAGTTTTTGGAACATGAATGCAAAGCAGCAAGCATTATCATTCCTCTAATTTAATCTCCTCGAACAATGGGTAGATCCACTAGGACAGGATAACTGACTATTGCTTCCACCCTTGAACAAAAAAATTACAATTTGGAAGCTATTAGTACAAAGATAAATGCATACAAAAGTTTCTTTCCTGACGTCTCTTTCATTCTCTTGGCACAGATATCACTCTGGAATCTTTTATTTCCAACTGGATTGGAAATTTCTGAATGTTTGTTTCTGAAAAACATCTATTGATAGTGTCATGTCTTGAAACCGTGACAGATAAAAGGATTTAATTTGATAAGAAGGGATAACTAGGTCTACTTGTTTGCTCAGTCTCTGGTTCCTCTATTGACTTATTTAACAAAACTATCAAGCAGCAAACAGTTTGCATTTTGTGCACAATCTCTTGGTAACTACACCAATTACAAATTCAAGTTTAAGTCATCATCTGCTCTAACCTACATTAAATCTGAACACTTTAGTTATTTCTTTCAGCTGTTGCAGACTGAAGATAACTTTACACAAATGTCACCTAGCTTATTTCCTCAATTTTTTAAACTTACTTCATATTTGGGTCCTATATCCAAGCTTATACCATAAATAGGGTGGCCAGCAGGACTAGGAAAGTGATTGTCCCCCTGTACAGGGCACTCGTGAGGACACACCTTGAATGCTGTGTCCAGTTCCGGGCCCCTCAGTTCAGGAGGGACAGGGAGGAGCTGGAGCGAGCCCAGAGCAGGGCAGTGGAGTCGGTGAAGGGTCCGGAGCACCAGCGCTGTGCGGAGCAGCTGAGGGAGCCGGGGCTGTTCAGCCTGGAGCAAAGGAGGCTCGGCTGTGACCTTATCGCTCTGTACAGCGCCCGAAAGGAGCCTGGGGNGGGGGGGGGGGGGAGTTAGGCTCTTCTCACAGGGAACTTGCAACAGTGGGAGAGACTATGGCCTCAAGGTGTACAGGGGGAGATTGAGTCTGTACCTCAGGAGGAATTTCTTCACAGGAAAGGCTGTTGAACATTGGAGAGGACAAGATGATGCAGTCACCATCCCTGGAAGCGTTCAAGAAACAGAACATGGCCGTGGTATAGTTGACGGTGTATACAAAGGCTGAAGTCAATGATCTTGGAGATCTTTTCCAACCTAAGTGACTCAGTGATTCTGTGAACAGAAAAATTCATCCTGTAGTATTAGTGAATATACAGATAATATTATGACTTTGAATGATGAAAAAATTTGGTGCATTTAAAGTACATTTATCTTTCTAGAAGAAATTAACTAGTAAACAAAGGCTCCTAAACTTTGCTTGGTTGCTAAATTCCATCCCATTTCTAATGTTTGTGCTTTCTAAGAAAAAAATAAAGAGGAGTTATTTAGAAAGCCTCATTAGAAGTGATTTATTTACCAGCCCACAGTCAAATAAATACCTTACCTGTAAGTGTCAGCTCTACAGACTACTAGCTAAAAACATATGCTTAGATGTAACATATGTATTTTTAAAAAGACTGCATTTTAAAATGCATTATTTACATAAACTGAGCCCAACTTATAAAAAAATAACCTCTAGTTCATGATTCTTGGTCATTTTCTATAGGTAGTAAGTCAAATGCCTAATGTCAGAACACCATATGCATTCTTCAGAAAAGTATTCCTATTTGGAGAAAGTAGGCTTAAAAATACTGCGTCATTGTTGGGAAGCTATTCTAAATACACTGAAGAGATTCTAATACAAGTGTCCTATCAGAGGTCATTGAAGAATCACTAAAAGGTAAATTGATCAGTAAATGGGACAGAAAACAAATCAATAAAATATAATTTTTAATACCAGCTATAGAATTTAAATAATGAGATAGTTTTGTCTTTATGTAAAGTTATACACTACATAATTGGAGAACAGGAATAATTTGTGCCTTTCCGTCACAATCTTAAATATGAATCCTGCATATATTATCTATCTCTATGTAAGCACTATATATATGATTGGGGTTTGTGTACATATACCCCATCAGTCCTCTATGTACTCTAATGATTTTCACCACCATAAGTAGCCATAAAAGCAAAGATATCAGGAGATTCTATTTCAGGAGCAATATTGCCTGTGTTCCTGTAGCAGCCTCTGAATGCTGGATCTGGATTTTACATGGCTTGCTCACTCTTCAGGAGTGCTCAGATGAGGCTCAGTGACACTCAGAGTACTCCAGGGACTGAAAAATTATTTGAAGGCCATTGCAGCACTGCTTCCCCCCTGCCTTACACACTTAGTGTCACTAACCAGCAGTTCTGAACAGAGCTCATAATGAGTTGCCTCTCTTACCTAACTGCAAAGCCAGGTGAAAATTTTACTGACAGAAAGTTCAAACTTGCTTTCAGCTGAACCATTCTAAAAGTCAACATTTCCATCTTTCTGTAATGTATTTACAGCATTTTGTAATTAAGAATGCAAATTAAATACATGAATCCTGGTTAGTGCTTGTTATATGAAAATGTAGGCATTTTGCAGTACAGTAATAATTCAAAAAGTATGTATTTTCAGCAGCTGGATTTTTTCTAAAGATTTCAAATATAATATTCAATTTTCAAATTTCAGGTTGACAAGCTAGAGCATGGGCAGAATCCTTCAATCTACTGTCTAGTATGTACCCTTTCAATCTATTATTTTCTATTTGAGAGATATTAAACATGAAATGGAACATTCATGTTTCTAAAATACTTTGTCCTGATAATTAAAATACAGCATAACAGAAATCTTCTTTCTAATAAGGAGCATTAAAGAGAATTATGGTTCTGTCTAAAAGGTTTCCTTGGCTTGACATTCAACTCTAGCAGAAGGCAGATGTCTGCAAAGCCATCATCTCCTTCAGCAAAGCTTGTGAGGGGTCTGGAGAGTGAGTCATATGAGGTGGGTCCGAGGGAGCTGGGGCTGTTTAGCCAGGGGAAAAGAAGTCTCAGGAGTGACCTTGTTGCTATCTACAATGCCCTGAAGGTAGCCGGGTAGGCATCAGGCTCTTCTCCCAGGCAACCAGCAGCAGGACAAGAGGAAATGGCCTCAAGCTGTGCCAGAGCTGGTTCAGGTTGTACAACAGGAAGAATTTCTTTGCAGAAAAGGTTGTCAAGCATTGGAACAGGCTGCCCAGAGGGGTGGTGGAGTCACCATCCTTGGAGGTATGTGGCCCTTTTGACTTGATTTCATGGTGGTTGGTTGGACTCAAAGATCTGAGAGGTCTTTTCCCACCTAAACAATTTCATGATTCTAAGGCAATGTCATGGCTCTC
Source organism: Bombycilla garrulus (assembly GCA_013400315.1). Taxonomy (NCBI): domain Eukaryota; kingdom Metazoa; phylum Chordata; class Aves; order Passeriformes; family Bombycillidae; genus Bombycilla; species Bombycilla garrulus. Next base: position 209,737 of record VXBU01006597.1, on the reverse strand, counting down.
CATGTGTGGTATGGAAGAGCATGAAAATCAGCCAGCTGCAGGATGGGTAGGACACCACGCAGAGAGCAGGGAGCAGCCTGCCTTTGGCACAGTCAAGTGCCTATACACTGCTAGAGAATAATGTTCAGCTCACTGGAGGCCTGGGAAAGCAGATTGCCTAGGGGCTGGGAGAATTCACACTGCCTTCCAGTAGGCAAGCTGATGGCTGTAAATAAGCATTTAATTTTTATTATGGTAAATAAATGCTCTGGGCAGTTCCTAAAGCTTTGGGAGTCTCATTACTGTCACCTCTCAGGTAAATTCCTGCAAACAATTTTATACACAGTACTTATGAAAGTGTGTATATCAGCAAGTGAAAATTCTAAATAAGAAACCTGAATAATTGTCACCAAAAACATATTCATGCAGAAATAAAAGCACTCTTCTGGGATGCAGCCTACTGTGGTTTTTTAGCATTCTGGCATGTACCTTTGAAGGCCATGAATGCCAATGGAGTCTTCAAGTACTTAAATTAAAACAGATGTTATGGGGAAAATTGAAAGTCAGTAGACAACTTCAATATATGATAGATATGGAAAAAAAAGGATGTTTAACATTGGTGACAGGGAGATGGGTATAGGTGAGGCACTTTGGAAATAAGGAATCTGTGCTTAAGATTTTCCCATGGCAAACTCAATCAGTGAATTTGAATGCTGTCCTCATCCTAATACCCCTGACTGGCTCCTATGGCAGAATTTTTCAAGAAGGAAGTATATTCATAGGTGTAGCTTTGATTTAGCTAGCATACTTTTTAAGCTCATTACATCATTAAACAAAATCAGCATCTGGATGTACAAGAGTAACATCTTTGCTATTATAGTGAGAGAAAGCAAACTCACCCGAATTCACACATCCAGCATACTAAATGCACCTTAAATAGTTTTGTGTGCATCAAAACAACTTATGGTCACAATACTGACAAATAGATACTTATGTTTTAAGGATTATGTATTTAGAATTGTGATAATTTTAAAAACAAATAAACAAACCCATACAAAAAAAGCCACAAAACCCTCAACTCTTGGAAGTTGAACATTAGTCTTCTGAGAGTTATAAGCATGTAAATAATAGTTTTTTGAGATATTTGTAGGGAAATTTAAAGATACACATGTAAATATGGGTGTATCTATACCTGTATAGTCACTTATTTGATGAATGAACTTGATCCATGCTGTATCTATTGGCATTTTTCATTTTATTTAATTTTAATTCATTTATTCATAGTTTTAACCTTTGTAAGAACATCAGTTATTTAAATGAGTAGAAGGTAAACCCCATCAACAAAACTGCAGGGTTTAATGTTGAAGATAACTGACATGCATGAAGTCATTGTATTAAAATATTGTTTTTCCTATTGTTTAGCACAGATGGTGCTGGTAATTAATATTGTGCTATTTTTTCATCAGGGGATTCCCTGATTACAAAAGTCAAGCAGTATGTAATAAACTGCTACATTACACTGTATGAATAAATGATTTATGATTTATATATTTATTAATGAAAATTTCATTATCCAAGATGCAAATTATGCAATGTTTTAAAGCTTCTCAAGATACATAGTGTGAAAAATAATGTATTTTTATAAAATCCATAATTCATGAAATACAGTAGAGTATTAAAAATCCCATTTACTTCTGTCCATTCTAAAGGCTTTATCTAAGTGCTGATGATCACAAACAAGCTCATTAGAAAATGCACATCAGCAATCTAAATATCTATGGGGATATTCTGATACTTCCTGCAGAGAGGATTATAAATACAGTTAGGAATAAATTTTTCTGTCTTTACTGTATGAAGGTAAACATTATGCCCTCTGCATTATTTTTGTTTCAGGGTTTGTTTTAATAGGACCTTACTTTATAGCACTCATTGAAATCAAAGCATATATTTTGCTATATACAATAAACTAATTATAAACTAATTTCCAAATAGGACCATTGAAACATGCTTATACACAACTACCTAAAGTGGTTTCCTTGGTGGCCTTTAAATTTTAGAGCACTTTGTACAGTCACAAAAATGTTTAAGCATGGTGCGAGCACATGCCAAGAAAACCCAGTTGTCCTGTGGTACGGTCCAATTTGACAAATCTCCAAGCTGCAGGATGCAGATCTTTCCTCCTGATGCAGGGAACTGCTTTAGCATACACACTCTATTTCCAAACTACTCACCGAGTGAGTAACAGCAGCAAAATTATTCCAGGGCACATCCCAAACAGGCACACTCCCAGTCCATCCACTGCAAGTGCAGGCTCAGATGATGAAGCCTGACTGGAGGAACTCCTGAGCCTAAATATGCTTGGCAAGCTGGCAAGGATATGCAAGACAAACAGGGTGCATGATATATGCTTCACTTACCCACACGAGGGAATTAGTAATCATAACTACTATAAAGTGAGCTTTTTTTACTGGTTCTGCACATATTCCACTGAGAAGTGGATTTTTATCAGCTGCCTGTAACCTTTTGTCCACATACCTTTCTCTTGTACAGTCAACAGACTGGATTTCATTTCATTCACCTGCAGTTCAGGGTGGAATTTTGAAGCAAAAGATCTAGATATTCCACATGACTTTGAATAGGGCAGAAAATGGAATCAAAAGGTTCATGTCAAAAAAAGAATACTTTTTCCTTCTGAGTCAAGTTGCCTCAGTCCTAAGCAACAGCAACTATCTAGTACATGATACTACAAGATTTGTATTTCTTAAAAGTCTTTTTTTTTTTCTAACTACATCTACTGCAAAAATAAGTAATATCCCATATTCGATGGATTATGGACATAGTCACTCAGAAATGTGTATTTCAGAAGCATACTATATGTCGCATCTACCTCCAGTTTTATTAATATACTTTTTTTGAAGATATTGAAAATGGTTGGTTATAAAACCACTGAACACCATAATTAATGACTGCATTTGATGATTTATAGTAAAGCAATAGATAATTTGAATTTATACTTATGCTCTGCTACATGCTGTCACCTTTAAAGTACACATTTATTTTAAAAATCAATACCTTTTAGCTACTGCAACTTTTATAATAACTTTCAAGTAAATCAAGGCATGCCAGATATCATTTACATTTTCGTCAGGCATTTTGCAGATTTGTCCCCAGGTTTCTCTATCGGTATGCATAACTAACGGGGAGGACAAAATTATGTAATTAGAATGTAATTTGTAAGTAAACACATGTTCAGTTTAGAAATGTGAAATTATTTTCCCTTTCAAATTAATAATATCTGCCATACATGACATTTTACAATCTACAAATTTATTATGGCTGCATGGAGTTTGAAGAATCTCTGGTTTTGTTCCCACACAAACCACACATACATTTGTGTGAGTTCTTTAAAGTTCCCTGATTTATTAGGTTATTATAGCATGAATTAGTGCAATAGAATGCAGACTCTGTATGTATGCCATAAACCTTTGGGGGAGAAAAGCAGTATTTTAAACCAGACTAATACTGGTAACAGTATACAGCATTTATGTTTTGCTGCATGGAAATAGCAGCTTCTAAAAAGAAACATTATCAGGAAGCAATTAATCCAGTTTGTTAACTTTTTAATGGAAAGATGTTACAAGAAGTGTAACAGTAGCTCCACTTGTAAACTATCTCAGAATTCTCAGTTCTCTATTAAATATTACTGTAATGTAAATTATTGCATGTTTCAGATTTGCAACAGAACAATTTAAGAACTAGTAATTCCCACAAATAAAGCAATAATAAGGCTCACAGTGATCACTGAGACTCCTCCTAAAGTGGAAAATTAGTTGCTTAGGATTTCAGCTTTCCATGGGATTTTTCTTTATTGTTTTCTTTATGAAAATGTTTAATGAATATGAGAAGTAAATGTGTAAATATCCAGCTTTTAGCCAATAAAATAATCTTTAATTCTCATTTTGCAGATACAGTGTTGACTAGGTGCATGAAAAATATTAGTCCAAATCATGGAGGATTTGTTCCTAAATGATGCTACCAGGTCCTTAATGTATCTGTATATGAAGGAATATTTATTTTCTGTGAATGAATTTAAAATGTATAACCCAAATCTTTCTACTATGATACTTTTGTCTTTTATGAGCTTCTGCTTTGCCTAGGCCAATGGTATCTTGGCTTGTACTAGAAACAGTGTGCCCAGCAGGACTAGGGCAAGGATCATCTGCCTGTACTCAGCACTGGAAAAGCTTCAGCTTGAATCCCGTGCTCAATTTTGAGCTCCTCAGTATAAGAGACACTGAGGTGCTGGAGTGAGTCCAGGGAAGAACAACAAAGCTGGGGAAGGGTCTGCAGCACAAGTCCTGTGAGGAGCAGCTGGGGTAGCTGGGGTGCTTACCTGATGTGTTTAGCCTGAAGAAAAGGAAGCTGAGGGGATTCCTTGTGATTCTCTACAATTCCATGAAAAGTGGTTGTATGAGTGGGTCTCCTCTCCCACATAAAATGGGATAGGATGAGAGGAAATTGCCTCAAATTGCAACAGGTCATTTTGGTTACTGGGAGAAGCTGATTCACAGAAAGAGTTGTCAAGCATTGGAACAGGCTGCCCAAGAATGTGTGGAGTCACCATTACTGGAGTTGTTTAACAGACATACAGACATGGCACTTAAAGATGTGGCTTAGTGGTGGATTTGGCAGTGCTGGATTAACAGCTGGACTTGAAGATCTTACAAGTCTTTTCCAACCTTAAGGATTCTATGATTCTAGCTGCTTTAATTTTCAGTTGTTCAAATGTCTCTCATTTAATTCTAGTTACATGACCACACTTGTGTATTGTGTGCATGAGTAAGAAACACAGGTGTTTGAAAGCATCATGAAAACAAGTCTTGATGTAAATTGCTGGGTATTTTTGAGTCCTGCCACTTCAGTCTTTCCTCATGAAAAACTCACAAAATATGTACTTTCCCTGGCCACAATTTTAAGCTCATCAGAATAACAACTAAATATCGAAAAGGAGTCAGGGTATTGGCTCAGTTCCTGGGAATTATTCTGAACTTGCAGATTCCTCTGCTTTATTGCAACTGATTGCATGACTGTGATCACCGGCAAATTTATAACATTGGATCTGTTGGATTAACATCAAATCTCTGATCCAGGCTGAAATAATTTGTCAGTGCAACACATGTAAACAAATATGTTTGTGCAAATGAAAATCAGACAGCTGCATTTTTTAAGACTTCTCTGAATTATTTTTAAATTTATTTGTGATGGGTAATTTTTTCTGTATGCACGACACATAAATGTAGGAAATCATACCACTGAAGAATATACTTAATAAAATCTTCATTGTTACCAGAAGATAGCATAGAATCTCTGGTTTAGTTAAGCATATGTAAGCTTTTTAAGGTAGGTGGTCTCTATCTGGAAAATACATGATAAGAAATACAATTCAAATAAATTAAAACTTAATATTTAAGCTAGATCAAGAAGAAACCTAGAACTTTCATACTTAGGGGAGTAATATTTTTAGCAATATTATTATCCTTGGAATTACACCATTAAAAACTTACTACATTATATTAGAATTTTCTTTATGTTTCTTTCTGCTAACGATTATACATCAGGATCAATAAGAAGATAATAAACGTCATTTCTTACATTGAACAATTACAAATGTGATCTATGGCAGTGGAAATGTGGTACTAGAAGGAAGTAACATTCAAAATCTATATAAGTAGCCTCCTTATGGAGGAAAAACAGCACTGGAGTTATTGGACATTTCTGCTCCAAACAAAGCAATGAAACAGGAGAGTGGAACAAGAGAAATGATTCAGACTGATTTCCTACCTTGCTGTCTACAGCTCTCATCCTTTCTTTTAACTGGTAAATTGCACATATTTACTATTCTTTTCAAAGTATCCACAAATATACATGTCTGACCATATTTTTATCTGTGCACTGAACTTTTCACCCAACACTGCAGTGTTTGACAGTAGTGGGAGCTGTGCATGAGGATCTAGGATAGCATATGGCCCGAGGTCCAGCTGGATGTCTGATCATGTCATTCCAGACGCAGGTTTGGATTGCTCAGTAATTAGCAACTGACTGTTTAATATTGTTAACTCATTTATTTCTTTGCAATTCATGTCCCGCTTTTCAAAATTCTAAAAGCACAAATTGTGAGTGTGCCAGCAAAAAAATAATAGTAATGAGCTCATTTCCATACCACTGGATCCATTTTCATGCTGACTGATGGTGATTTCCAAAACTGAGCTTTACTGGCAAACAGGGTTCTGCTAGCATTGTCCTTCCAAATGCCTGGAGGAAATAATCCCAGGTTTCAAATGGAAAAATAAAAAATATGCTCGGTTCTGTCTAGGTTTTAGCTTTACTTTTGTTATGAGCTGCAATAGCCCATAGTAAATTCAGCTTCAGAAAAAATAATTATTTCTTTGTTAACAGTTTGAGGTAATTGTGTTCCTGATCATTAGATGCCACAGATTCAGACAGTTGAGCTCTCCTTGCTCTAACTCACTGAGGCAAAGAGACTTACTGTGATTTACTTACTGTCAAATGCTGGCAACTCTACAGCTCTGCCTTTTCTATTACCAGGCTGCAATCTGCCTTGGAACAGATCTACAGTGGAAAGTTTTTCCTCCAGGGATTTGTGCTTCATCATTGAGGTGTATCTGTAATCACGCAACAGAACAGTTGCGCAGATGTGGCACCAAGAGGGAAATATTCAATGGCCTGTTCTTGTGATTCCCTTGAGCACAAAACCCACTTACTCCAAGAAGGACCATCTTCTTTTGCAATAGGCTGGAAACCCTCATCTGTCATTTCTGCAGTTGCTATTTTAGGGCTTGCATCCATTTGCCCTTCTAGTTTTGGAATGGTTGCCCCATTTTTTATTTGCCAAAGACCACCTTCTGTTTTCAACTCCTATCACCAAGTATTGTTTTGGAAAGCCTGTGTGAATGCAGGGGGGTTTGTGCCACTGCATTTGTATATCACTGACCAGTGAAAGTCACAAAGCATTCTTTCGTATTTGGGCTTCCACTCCTGTTCCTGAGTCAAACTGCGCCAGGGTCAGAGAGGATGGCTGAATCTGATTCTGATTCCAATCAGCTCTTAACAAATAACAAACAATCAAGGTGAGTCCATAAAGTACACACTGGCAATCCTGGTTCCAGAAAATGCTTTTTTTTTAACTCTGTTGGCAACTTTGGCTTAAGGTTGAGTGTATTTATGGGCTTTTCATGCAAATATTCCTTTGTTGATATGTTATGCTGGGAAAAGTTTTGATTTCTTCTACTTTTTCTGGCTTTTTTTTTATACAATAGTAAAAATACACATTTTGTACCTAAACTGTAACTTCTGTTCTTGAAAACTCTGTCTTATATTTTTTTTCTGATACAGAAAACCACTTTGAAGCTCTGTGCCAGGATTTGTGGCAAAAAAAAAAAAAAAAAAAAAGATTGTACCCTGGAAAGAAATTCAGTGTTTTACCCATAACTCCATGCTTTTTAAGAGAAAGTCTGACATTCACTGAAAGTTGTGTATGGTCCATTCACTTTGGTTTCATAGAACTGAGTTCAGAATAATACATGCTTTTTCTTCCCAGGTCATGAGGAAAACAAATGAGAGCGAATAAAGAAGGGGAGAAAGCTCTCTGGATCTATCACTGAGAATTTCATGGATACGTTGCTGACTGTATTGCAATAAGTAGGAACATTTTGTATTTTCTTAAACCCAAACACTTATCTGAGACCTAAACACTTAGACACAAGAACGTGTAATAATATCTGCCAAGTTATTTATTTACTATTGCTGATAATAGTTCATCCTGGAGGTTAGAGTTGGAGTCAAGGGTACATTTTTGAGCAGAATATAAAATAAAAATGCAAATCTATTCTTATTAAAATGAAGTGAGACGTCTATCCAGCTGGACTTCTCTGAATCTCTTTGTTCCCTCATAATTCCCTGTTAAGGTCTTACTGCTACAGATCTACAGCAGGAGGTTACATGTGTAGGTAATCTCACTGATCATCTCTTAAGCCAGAGATCATTTGAAGGCCCTCATCAAGGCTCCTCTCCAAAGAGAGGTTCCCGTTGCATCTACCCACTTATTCATATGAGTGGGTATTTTCAGGTTACTTGTTCAGACTGAGTTATGTTTTTTGTGTTACTCTTTAGTTAAATTATTATTATAATAGCAAGATGCCAAATTCTCTTAATGTAACCTCTATGAGGATTTTTATGGAAAAATCAAATACTCTGTGCTTGCCTACAGTATTTTGTCTCCTTGGTTGATAAGAGCCTTTCTTTATGGGCTGCATATCACAACTGATTTCTTAGGTGTCCTTACTAAGGTTAACTAATAACATAGCCACACTCAATGCCACACTTCCAGCATTATGAGGACGTTGGGTTTTCTTTCATGTCTTCAGGAAGGTGAAAGTGGGTAGGCACAGCAGCTTTCCAAAGATTCTAAATATCAGTCAGTCTTTACATTGTAGATGGTGCATGCCTGCCAGAACAAACAATGAAACCTTTATATCCTGAATGCAGCCTGGCAAATCCCTCTGTATCTATGGCATTCCGTAGGCTTCTGATTCATCTCTTGACCGTAGCTGATACGTGTTGAAATCTGTTGCTTATGCTGTACTTCCTGCCAGGTAGCTCAATCTGCAGCGGGCAGGCATCGAGGAACTGAAAAGGGTTCCCAGCTTCCTTGCTTTGGGTTTCACTGCAAAACTGCCTAAAGATGAACAGCACATTAAATTGATTTCATATACTGAACAAACCCAAACACTCTATATTAAACAGAGTATTATTTTTAGAAGGAGCAAGGAAATTTCTCTAAGTAAAATTTACAAATCAATTGGTAATTCATTTACAGTTGCTTTCCAGTTATAAAATTGAGGATAGATTAATGCTAGGCAATGCCATGCATGGATAAATTGCAGTCATTTGATTTGCACTGAATCTAGGCTTCTAAATGAGGGTACATTTCTGCTGAGCACTGATCTCTTTTTTTATTTGTCTACATGTTGATCTTCTAAAAGGCTGAATCAATACAGAGATTGATAACAAGGAGCTTGAGAAATTTATATTTATCATCTGAAACAAATGCTGAAATATGCTGAATAACTGGAAGATTGCTGTGTGCTATAAATCCCCTTTTTCCTCATTGCTGAGGCTGTTGCCGTTCTTTTCAGGTGCAAAAAAGTCTTCCACAAAATCCTTCACATCCTAAATCAATGTGGAAATTTGTAGTTTCTTAAATAATTATAAGAGAATGTTATTATATACAATAGGATGATAACAATATGTGGAATATAAATAGATATNTCTAAAATAAGTTTAGCATCTTTAAATTGTTTGTGTGGTGTAATGATGCCAGTGCTGTAAGTTTGCAGCATAAATTATTAGAAGAAACTTTCTGATATAAATAATCAACACTGACTGTTTTATAAGCTTAATTAAACATGATTTTACTACTAAAATTTTGCTGAAATGCAGGTGTAACTAAAGGCAATTAGGATTCTGTGATTGACTTGAAAAGAGCCAGTATTTCAGTGTAAGAGATTAGGAAGTTCTGTGATATTATGCAGTACATGTGTGTAATCTTGTACTATTTTTTTTCCTGCCAAATTAGGTTGGAAACTGTTATTTTTAACAAAATAATGCACAATTGGAAATTCATTTATCCAGCAATTTTGAATAATAGCTATTAATTTATTATTTACTTATTGATGCTACAGAATATGCAGAAAGGATACAGAAATTTTGTTCTTTAGAGATTTTATTCATGTGCTAAGTATACAATTTCAAAAATGTTTAAATACTTTGATTATTTAAAATATGGTTTTAACTATTTCTCTTAGCAGCTTATAGAGTTCAATCTAAACATAACTGTCTTTCTCTATCAAGCATTTTCAAACATTTTGATTTTCCAAAAACTGTGTGTTAAAATTGTAATATGCCAGAAATATCCTCAGTTTCACTGGTGCTTTAAGACTGTCAATCACTATGAAGCAACCAGAAAATGTTCTTTGTTCTCTTTCTGCTATATAAAAACATATCCTAATGTGATCACTAGTCATTCTTGTATGGTGCTTTTTATTGCCTGAAAATCCAAACTAGAACTGTGGCATTTTCTTTACTTACTAATGACATAAAATTCATTATAAGTGCTAATTTTGTAGGTTAAGATGGCCCAACCGTGTATTAATCTCATTGTTTTGTATCTGAAATAGGTATTGCCACAAATATCATTGTTGCTGTGTATCTCTCTTTTTTTTTTCTCTCTGATACATACCTGTGAGATCCTCTCGTTTTTTTTATTATTTCTTTCCCATATATTTTTCAAATGAAAGACATCTGTCTAATAATAACAAAGATTTCTTAACAGCTAAATCTCCATTTGCAGTCAGTGTAGCAACTTTTCCCCTTCTGTTAACTGTGAGTGTCAACATTTCCTTCTACAGCAGCATAAATTGCTGATTTCTAGCATATGGGCATGGAATGCCAGATACGTTGTGGCTTAGCTGAGGCATTAAAGAAATCTCTCAGTGTTGCCGAGTGCTCTTGCTTCCTAGGGTCAAGGAAATGAGGGATGTGAATTCAGTGATAGAGAAATAAAAGGAGAAGAATATTTGGATTTTGGTACTATTTGAGGAAAAAAAAAAACAGAGAAGAGGAAAAGTCCTAGCTTGCCACCAGCTCTTGTTATTCCACATACAGTGCCAGGCTGAGCCCTTTTAAATATAAGTACAGTTCTCAAGAGCTGCATCGAAATAACAAAACACATCACATGTTATAAATGAGTGAAAACAGAATCTCTAAATGTAGAAAGAACCGTAAGAAATGCAACCTAACTTTGTGAAAGATAGAAAAAGATGAACTGTATTTTTAAGATCATGTGTTGTCACTTTAAAAAACCCTTCGTACTGGACAAAGTCTAAATGTGCCCTACCAAGTTTGGCTCGTGTAACTGTACTGAATAGGAGTCTACGACACAGAGTACATTGTTTAAAGACTACTTCAGGATGGTTTAGGGAGAAGATGATATAATCTAAATATGTGATAAAAAGAGATTACTGGTACATATAATATTCCACACTGGCAGGCATTCCTATCATGTCATATCAAAGTCTAGCAAAATGTTGAAAGTTAGAAATGTTATCTAGCATTAGCAGGCATTTAAGGAACGTCTCTTGAATATTTCTAGCATAAAAAAGTATTTCATGTGATGTAAATGAATGGTAATTTTCTGACTTTAAAAGAGAACTGTGCCAGTATATTTCGGCATTCTGGACCCAATTCTGCAAACATGGAGATGCTTTCAATTTGCTCTGCCTGCCTTCCCGCCTTAGATGGCTGCGATTGCAGCGAAATTAATCCATTTAAAAATCTGCGGCTTAAACTTAAGGATTTTCAGTTTTTCCCCCTCTCTTTTTTTTCTTAGAATATCAATAAGTTCCAATTGAAGAGCGGATTCTTTTGCAATTCAGGCATGTGCCGGCGATAACGGGCGAGTTGGCATGAAGAGAGGCAGAGATGGATTAATTATGCAGAGAACATGGAAATTCTGCTTATCATCGGCTAGCAAAGGAGCCCAGCTCACATAATCAGCAAACGAAGGGAGAGAAAAAAATAACAATGCAATGGCACCTTCCAGCCCATCATCAGGATTTTTTCTACCCCCTTGTAATTAAAAAATAACATACACTTATAGCCCTATCTCCTGTGCAGGCAAGGAGTGGATGTCCACAAAATAATTGCAGCGGGATATTAGAGCTGGGAACAAGGGCTGTCCATTCCTAGTATCCCTTACTCTCTCCCTCCCTCTTTTCTGGCCTCTCCTAGGCACTTTCCTTCTGTCTGCATTCAGAATCAGATGAATGTCTCAGGTGACATCCTATCTCAGTGTCCATAAGTCCCAAATCTCACCCTTATCAAGATTCAAGCAAACATATATATGATAAATATTTGAAGTGCTGAAGCAGTGGGGTTTTATCCTGATCACCTATGAGCTATCTGCAGAAAATCACTTTGATGAAAACCTTTCTGAATAGTCTTTCTGAGTTACAAAATAGACTGATTAAGAGGATTTTTTTTGTTGCTGTTGCTATTTCACTTTTTCCCAAAGAAGATCATGCTACCTGTAAAGTTTTTTTTCTTTTTCTTTTGTCTCATGCTTTTTCAAACACAAGGTAAAAAATAAAGTGACAGATTTATTGTTCAGATAAAATTATAGTTTTTTAACAAGGTTCGGTAGCAATATATTTAAGGAGACTGATATAATAAAAAAGAAAAAATCCATTTCTTGTAAAAACCCCCCAGACTGATTCTATACTTATTATTGTTCATTTTACTAATGGAATATCTCTTGCAAATTAACATGCAGACAGTATATTTTACATTTTTTCTCCATAGACAGGCTATTTTACAAATGTTTTTTGCTGCTTTTGTAAGCATCTATATTTTGCCCACTGCTCCTTGTAAGTCATGCTCCCAGACTTCCTGAGCCCTGGTGGCCCTCCCTCCAGACCCATTGGTCAGCAACAGAGGCCAAACACAGAGAATGAAGCCCAGAATGATAAAAAATTATGCAAGTAGGAAGGGAGAGCAGTAGGCCAGGATTATAAAGCTGGCTGTCTCTGGAAATTTAATTTATTCATTGAGTTCCTCCAAAGCAGGGGACCAGTGTGGGGCGCAGTTTGCACACTAGTAAATGAGCTCCTGGGGACTTTGATGATAACTGATTCTCTACTAAGTTTGTAAAAATTTTTAATCCCAATTCAGATACAGTGATGAAGCTGGAACATAAAAATCTGATTCTGTTGCAAAGTTATGCATGAAAAATCAGTAATAAATTTTCATCAGTATCCTTAAGAAAAGAAACGCATTTACAAAACTGGCATCTTAAAGACAAGACACTGTTCCAAGCTCTGCTCTGGGGCTCCATAGTGTAAATCCAGAATAAATTTACTGAGCTCATTACATTATATAATCAAAGCAGCGCTAATGTATATGTGCACACATAGTCACACACAATTTCAGAGAAAGGTTCAACAGGGTAAAACTTATTCTATTTGTTTCAGAAGTACAAGACCCCGTCCAAAATCCTGCATTAAAATTACTTCATTGTGGTTTCTTTGTTTGTTTTAAATGAAATTGGAACAGAACCGCTCTTAGACATCACAGCTCTTCCAGCACTGCAGGGGTGCAGCAGCAGCAGCATGTGTGCTCCAGGAAAAATCACTTCTAGCCTAAGAAATCCCCTTGTCCAATTGTTCCACGTCCCAGCCACTTCTCCCAGTGCAGATGCCAGCTAAGGGCATTTAGAGTTCAGTGTTCCCACCTGGCCATTTTGTGAATAAGAAATTATCTGAGATCATCAACCCTCCAAGCCACAATAGTACTTTGGGAATAGATTGATTCTGGGATTCATTTCCCTGTCCCCATACTTGCCTCAAGCTTCATGGGAAAGTGCTCTGGTCACACTGCCTGAATATCAGAAGGAAAAAGCTGGGAGGATGAAGAACCACCCCATGTAGGAGAAGATTAGATTCAAGAACATCTAAGGAACCTGAAGGTGTGTAAGCCCATAGGATTTGATGAGATGCATCTGTCGGTCCTGGGGGAATTGGCAGAGAAAGCAGTTAAGCCACACACTGACAGGAAAAGGGGAAATGTAAACCTCATTTTTAAAAAGGAAAAAATGAAAGGTCTGGGAAATTACAGTCTAGTCATTCTCACCTCAGTGTCCTAGAAGATCATAGAGCAGATGTTCCTGCAACTGCTAAGGCACATGGAAACCAAGGAGGTGATTGATCACAACCAACATGGCTTCACTAAAGCAAAATGATGTCTGGCAAATTTGAAGGCCATCTATGAGAGGATTACAACATTAGTTGATGAGGCAAGAGTGACTGGTGTTGTCTATCTGGACCTGTGAAAAGCATTTGCCACTGTCCCACACAACATCCTTGTCTCTAAACTGTAGAGACATGGATTTGATGGATGGACCTCTCATGGATAAGAAACTGACCAGATGGTTGTGCTCAAAGAATTGGTGTCAAGAGCTTCATGTCCAATTGTTTAGACCCTCCTACAAGAAGGACTTGAGCATATGAGGTTGATGAGAAGCTCAATATGACCTGTCAATATGCACTTGGAGCCCAGAAAGTCAGCTGCATCCTGGGCTGCATCAAGAGGAGCGTGGCCAGAAGGCTTAGGGAGAGGATTCTCCCCCTCTGCTCTGCACCAGTGAAACCCCACTTGGAATATTGCATCCAGCTCTTGGGCTCCTACCAGAAGAAGGACATGGACCTGCTATAGCAAGTTCAGAGAAGGGCCATGAAGATGACGTGAGGGCTGGAGCACCCACCCTATGAGGATAGGCTGAGAGTGTTGGGTTTTTTTAGCCTGAAAAGGAGAAGGCTCTGGAGAGATATCTGATCAGCTTTCCAGTACCTAAAGGGGTCCTTCAAGAAAGCAGGACAGGTACTGTTTACAAGGGCACGTAGTGATAGGACAAAGGGTAATTGTTTTAAACTGAGAGGTTAGATTTAGATTAGGAAAAGACTCTTTACTCTGAGGTTGGTGGGGCACTAGTTACCCAGAGAAGTTGTGGATGCCCCATCCCTGGAAGTTCAAGACCAGGCTGGATGGAGCTTTAAGTAACCTTCTCTACTGGCAGGTGACCCTGCCCATAGCAGGGAGGCTGGAACTATGACGATCATTAAGGTCCCTTCAAATCCAAACCATTCCATGAATCTATGATTGCAGCCTTAGTGTGTTTTTAGAGGAGACACAGGCAATCCCAGCCTTATGGTAGCCCTTGTTTTAGCAGTAGCTGTTTAGCGTTGAACAGAATTCTAAAAAAAAGAAGAGAAAAAGAAAGGAAAACAAATAATTGGGATGATAGGTCCATAGTCACAGGAAAGCATCAGAGGTACAGCCACCAGAAAAACTAAGTATGCTCTAGATTATCTATGTCTATTCATTAGATTGGAGCTAGTAATTAGTAACAACTTTATTGCAGAGGCAACAGCTGCTCACCTGGCTAAGTACTGTTTGTGAGTAGAAGAAATCATGGTGAGAATCTAAACCAGCTACCCATGTTGTCCTTGAGCCTATAAATAGATCTGCATAGCCAGGTGTATGTTCCTGCAGAGATGCAGCTACAAGTTCACTTGGCGAGTTTCATCTTTAACAGTTCCTGGTATTAAGCAGGTTTTTGTTCCTCTGCTATGATAGAAACTTTGCATAGAGCTCATACTTCTATAATCTTTTACATTTCCTGAAAACAAGTTTCAACATCTTTCACAATAGGAGGCAGATAATAGAATTCTCAGTAACCGTAACAGTAAATGGATTTGTAATCTACCCATGATTAAAATTATTTTCATCATGAAGCAGAATTCTCATTATTGCCATTTTAATATTATCAACTATAAAGTGTCTCAGTGATTGATACTATAGACAGCAAACCCCTATATTATGGTAATTAAATCTAAAATGAATCAGCTATCCTTATACATCTTAGTATATATGATTATTCAAAAACAATTATATTCTGGTCTCACCTAATGGGGGACACCACTTTACAAAATACACTGGAATAAGAAAACTGCTCAGGGTCAAAAAGTTGAGCCATAGGCAAAACAGAAAGAAAAAAAAGAAAAATATATTGTTCCCAGTTTTAAATAAAGTGGATTTCAATTTGTGAAGACTTTAGGTCTAATCTTTGTATAAATTCTAAAACCTTTGCACAATACTGACAACAGGTACCCAAAATGTAGGCATCTCTTTGTTCACAGTATTTGCATGAGTGTGTGCTTGTACAGGCATGTAAGAAAGGAAAAATACAAAGCCCTTTTGCTTTTAAATGTATTTGTTTTGTCTTTGAAGGAAACCAAGTAACTGTGAGAACAAAACAAAACAGGTAGTTGTTTTTTGTTCTTCTCCAAGTTTTAGAATGACAGTTTAATGCTGTCTAAAATCTGGCTAGCTCATGGATTAGCAGCTGTTCAAGACAGTTGACAATATCTGGAAATTCTAAACTTGGCAAAAATACACTAAAAAATTGTTATTCACCCTTACCATATAAGATGATTTTATTGGGACAGGAACTTCTCAACCAAAAGAGCATTTATAGCTTTTATCCCCTTAATCTTCAGTTGTTTTCAGTGCATTTTACCACTGCCTGCTCTTACAAGTGACTTTTTTCATTTTGGTGAAATTTTAGTACAAAAAAATTCTTTAGTGCCTCTGTTCATTTGCAGATTTCACCAGGCTTGCAAAAGCACACCTGTTGTGCTGTCTGGATTTCCTTTTCTGATCATAGGCTTCTGACAAAGAGGGGGGAAAAGAAAGATTTTTATCAAACACTCTTCACCGGACAATGAATTTTCTTCACCATTTGAATGTATCTGTGGAATGCCTGAGTGATTCATTACAGCAGATTCTGAAGTATGACAATGGGCCGCAGAAATGACTGATGGTATCTTTTTCCTGATTTCATTTCCCTGATCCTCTTCATCCCTTGGCCTGTGTACCTCGATTAATTAGAAACCAGGGATTTTCACTCATCAGCTGATGGGTTTCATGCTCCACTCTGTCACAAATCTGCTGCTTGCACTATCTCTCTTACAGCTGGTGGCTGCTTTAAAAACTTTCTTTTTTCTTTTTTCTTTTTTTCCCCTTTTTTTGAAGCAGTGCTTTGTGACTACAGGTTTAGGCCTTTTTAAGATTCAGACATATTTTTAAAAAGAGATTAAAAATTAAAGTAAAGAAGATTCAAAATCTCTGATTAAGTTAATCCCTATCCAAATGATACTTGTCCAAAAATGAACTTTTTGAAGAGATAATAATGTAAATGTTTCATAGCTCTCAGCTTTCCAAGTTCTTTTTTCAAGATATAATAATTGAAGTATTATGCAAAGGATGAAAGTATATAAATATGATTTTTGTGAAAAAGGCCCATACGCTCAGTTCACATGCATTTTAGTCCTGCCTATGCTATATTGTTAAGCCAATTGCATTTCAGATTTCACTTGTATGAGGCACCTTATAATAGGATCCTGCAATAAATCATTGAACCATTATTGTTTCTGGAGGAAATATTTCATAATTGAAAATATGCTGCCCCTTAGGGTATATACCAAATTAAAGTCACATGGTGATATAATCCCTAAGGAAACAAACCATAATTAAATAGTATTTAAAATGCAGAATATTTTGCAATAAAAATCCCCCTCAGAAACTTAAAATAATGTGTGAATCACAGACAACAAACATATCAATTATGTCTACCATAGAAAATGTAACCACTGCTATTTTACTTTCTTATCACTATGTATACCCTCCCAGAATTTTTTTCATTTAATTTCTTCATTTAATATATTGCCAGCACTAAAACAGGGGCTTTCTTTTTCTCCCTTTTTTTTTTTTTTTTTTTTTTTTTAACGTGTGTGAGCAAGGATCAGAAACATCATAGTCTTACTGGAATGTCAGACTTTTTGGACCCTATGTGCCACTGAGAGGGGCAATGCAGAGCTGGAGAAATCTGTGTCTTTTGTTTCTATGGTTTTAAATAGATAACAAAACTACAATAAATAGTTAAACTTACTTATGATTGTTTGAGCCCCTGTATTATTTATTGATGGCCTAGGTAAATATGTATACATACAATATCCCAGGATGCAGGCAGGAATTTGCTCAAGCAAGAATATTTTCTCTTTACTTATTTCCTCAGTTTTCCTTTTGTCTCAAAATTAATGTCAGGTGTGTAGAGTTGAAAAGCCAAATAAAAAAAATCAACATTTCCATCCAATTAAAAAATAGCTTAAAAATATTAATCTAATTACCTTAACCTACTAATTTTTTATGGTTCCTTTCTACAATAATTGTCTGTATTTTTTTTGCTTATCAATAATAGGATGCCCTTACAAAGCAGCCTCCAGAAGTTAGCCAGGTGTAAAGAGGATCTTTGTTACCCTGAAGCAATCTGGACCTTGGCAACCTGCAGCAGAGGGTCAATCATAAGGTGCCCAGCTCTCCACCTGGAATGCTGTGTCCAGCTCTGGGGTCCCCCGCACAGGAAGGAAATTGACCTGTTGGAGCAAGTCCAGAGGAGACCACCAAGTTGATTAGAGGGATGGAGCACGTGTCCTGTGATGAAAGGCTGAAAGAACTGGAATTGTTCAGCCTGGATAAGAGAAAACTTCAGGGTGACCTAAATGTAGCCTTCCTGCACCTGAAGGGAACCCACAAGAAAGATGGAGAAAGACTTTTTACAAGGGTATGTAAACAGGTATATGATATGTGATAGGACAAGAGGGAATTGCTTCACACTGAAAGATGGTAGGTTTAGATTAGATATGAGGAAAAATTCTTCACTGTGGGGGTGGTGAGGCACTGGAATAGGTTGTTCAGAGAGGTTGTGGATACTCCATCCCTGGAAATGTTAAAGATGAGGTTGGATGGGGCTTTGAGGAACCTAGTCCAGTAGCAGATGTCTGTGCCCATGGCAGGGGGATTGATCTAGATGATCTTTAACATCCATTTCAACCCAGGCCATTCTATGATTCTATGATTCAGGTGTATATCTGAGTTTGCTGTGTCCCAGAGGCAGACAGTAATGGGGTGTGCTCAACTATGTCCTTCTCAGATTTTGCTTCTTGTTCTAATACTACATTTATATTAGATATTTAGATGAAAAAAAAAACACCAACAGAAATCATATCTTTGGGGTTTTTTTCTTTGTTGCCATGATGAAATTAGTTATGATGAGGACTAAAAATATTCAAAGTAATTCAACTTTTATGGGAGAGATTCTGCAGTCAGATGTTTTCAGCCCTTTGACACGTTTGAAATTGCATGTTGTATTTCATGGGAATTTGACCATAGACACCTTCTGCTTTTTTATGAGAAAAAAAAGGTGCTATTTTGATTAGTGCTATTTTGATCTTATTTAATATGTTCCTTGAAATCAAGTATAACCTGTTGTAACTAAACATCCATATAAGTCTTCTGTTTTCTCTATTTTGTGGTCTCATTTCTGCAGTACTTCCAGTCACCCAGTTCAGACTCCTAAAACCATTTGTCTGAGTCATTATTCTGAATGTCTTTAGCTGATCCCTCTTCTTGACCATGTCCAAATCAAGCTCAGAGTTCTTCCCTTGATTAGCCTTATTCTTCACAACTCTGCCACACACACCATCTGCTACTCCAGCTTTCAGCCTTCTCTGTTGCTGGTGCTGGTAGGAGAGTTGTCTGCAGGATCCACTCCTCAGGCACCTTCATGTGGTGCAGCCACTAATAGCGCCGTTCTCAGACCTCGGTGATCAATTCTCCAAAGTGTTTTCATGTCTAATTCAACATGATAATTCTCCAGATTCACTGAGGTATTCAAACATTATCTGCTACCTAAACCCAAGATAGAAATGGAATCATGAATTGATTCCATTTTGAATTATTCCATTGAGATCGATTCCATTGAGAATATGGATTTTCCTTGTATTTAAATTGTTAATATGTGCAATAAATAGAAGTGCTAACTGGTCTGGACAAGCTGGGTCAATGGATTGAGGCCAGCTGTATGAAGTTCAATAAAGCAAAGTACTGAGTCCTGCACTTTGGCCAGAACAAACCCCTGGAGTGCCACAGGCTGGGGGCAAAGTGGTTGGAAAACTGCTGGGGAGAAGAAGACCTGAGGATGCTGGTTGAGAGTGGCTGAACATCAGCCAGTGTGTGCCCAGGTGGCCGAGAGCACCAATGACAGCTGGCCTGCATCAGCAATGATGTGGCCAGCAGCAGCAGGGCAGGGATTGTCCCCCTGTGCTCAACACTGCTGAGGTATGTGCTCGAGTGCTGTGTGCAGTTCTGGGCCCCTCAGTTCAGGAAGAACTTTGAGGTGCTGAAGTGAGTCCAGGGAAGGGCTATGGAGATGGGGAAGAGTGTAGAGAATAGATCATATGAGATGTGGCTGAGGGAGCTGGGCTTGTTAATCCTGGAGAAAAGGAGGCTCAGGGGTGACCTTATCACTCCCTGAAAGAAGGGATTAGCCATGTGGAGATTGGCTTCTTCTCTCAGGCAACAAGTGACAGGACAAGCAGACATTGCCTCAAATTGTGCCAGGACAGGTGCAGCTTAGATACCCTGTAAAATTTTTTTACTGAAAGGGTGCTTAGGCATTGGGATGGACTACAAAGTGATTTGGTGGAATCACCATCCGTAGAAGTGTTCAAGAAATGCCTATATGTGGCTCTTAGTGTTTTGGTTTAGTTGACGAGGTGATGTTTAATGAAAAGTTGGAGTCTTTTCCATATTAGAGGTTTTTCCAGCCTTAATGACTCTTTGCTCCTATGATTATATCATTTTGGACTTTCAGAAAATGTAGTTTTCCTGTGTTTCAGGATATGGAGCTCAAGAACTCCAGCTCTTAAAAGAGCAGACACTGCCAGTTGATGGCTTTGTGGCTCTCAAGGCACATCTTACTTTCTTCTCTGTCAGACATGCTGTATTAAATAAATAATTTACATTAGGAGATTTATTTATTATTATTTTTATCAGCTTTTATGTTCCTTCAGTAAGGAACAGATCTTTGTTCATCTTTACTCTGGTGCATATGGATTCAATTATTGAATTAATCTGCTTCAGGTTGCTGTAACCATTTACATGAAGTATAGGCACTTGTATTTAGGACTCCAGTTTTCCTATATAGTCAAGTTAGGAGCCTTCAGAAGGTGATTTAGAGCTCTAAAAGCAGCTGTATGGATTTAAAAAGGGTGACTATTCCTTCTCCTTGCTGCTGGTGTTGAGCACAATGAGGTTCTGATCCAGACAGCACCTTTCTGGGATTGAGACAATGGTAATATTAGAAAAAATTATAATAAATTTAACTGCCATTTGAGTCTTGAAAAACTGTGTGTTACAGAAGAAGACCTTAAGAAAAGATCTGTGAAACTGAACATTTATTTTGTTGAATTGAACCCTGATGAACAGAAATCCCAATTATAATTTCATTTGTACCCTGAGATTCATTTCTCTGCAGATTTCAAAAGAACAGCACTAGATCAGTACATCTCTCAGCCCAAGCTTACCAGTCATCATCAACACTATCTTTGTATTTGAAAATTAAAAAGTTAATTAAAAAGCAAGGATGGATAAGAATTTGCATTTCTGATCAAAAAAGTTTTAAAAGTTTTCTCTTGCTATCAGACTTAGTAAGAAAAAAAAATCATGTGAAACAATTTAACCTGTTTATTAAGAAGCAGAACTTTCTTAGTGTAGGCAACACCTATCTGCCTTTATACAGAGACAGTATTGTCTGTATTTTTATTTAAGCTCAAAAAGACATCATCAATAGCTCCTTTCGCATGTTGCCTAATTCTGAGATTACAGGTGAATAAAAATGTGAACAAAGGAGCTTTTTGCGCTGACACAGAGAATGTTTTGAAAGGATCCCAAAGGCAGTCAAGTGGTACCATCAAAGCACAAGACAGAGAAGTGACCTGCTAAGAACAACATGGTAGACTCAAAATGTGGGACAGGAACCCTGTCTTTAACACATGGCTTTTTATGTTTGTCCTTGATAAAGACCAATCCCCTATGCTCTCATAGATACCCTAACAAAATCTAATCAACTTGAAAATGTTCCTGAAAACACTCATTGCAGTGCCAAGACACGAGCGAACTCCCCCAAAACAAGCATATATGTGCATGTTTCTCTTTTGCTTGTCTACTGTAAAGAGATTGGATCGAGGCTGCTTTGCCTTTGGTAGGATCTGATGCTTTAGGGATGGAGCTCTTTTACACCTGTCTCTAAGTCCCACTGCCAAGAGGGCAGACTCATCCACTGTTTGCCTTTGTTAGAACCACAGCTGAAATGGACACAACATCCAAATTCACAGATTCACAGAATATTCTGTGTTGGAAGGGACTCACAATGACCATTAAGTCCAGCTCTTAATTAAATGGCCCATACAGAGATTGAACCCACAACCTTGGGTTATTACTTCTCCCATTACCATTTCTGCTCAACAAGGAGTTCAAGCTGGTCTGTGTTACACCAATTCCAAGCAGAACCATAAAATAAGAGATGTTTCAAATGCCTGTGTGTAAAAGTGGCATTGGCCAGAATTGGGGGAAACAGGATTAATAACAGTGAAGCCAATCAAAAATTAGCCTATGCAAATCCACCATTTTTGGAAAAAAATCATATTTGTCATATTCTGAATTCTTTTTTATAAATTTAAGGAAGTACTCATTTTTATCAGAAACAGTAAAACCTTGGAAATTCTCAACACCAGCAGTATTTCTCAGAAGAAAAACATCTGGTGCAAACTTAGTTTGACTGTCTACACAGATCGTGGGTACTTGAAAAACGGGGTCCGCTTTTCAAAGAAGTCCACTGTGAAAATAAGGAAAATCTTCCCTTGTTATAGCCTTTATCCAGCAATGTAAGTCTTGAGGACTTTCTGAGCTGGAAGAGGAATCTACTTCCTTGACTCTTACAATTCTAGTAGAATGTTCTCATTAAAAAATGTGCCCAATTGCTTTTTTTAACAGACTAATACTTCAGGCTTCTACTACATTCTGGTTTCATCTGGACTGTAGAACTGACTGTGTGAACCGTATATAGAACTTCCTTCTGTGTAAAAATTTGCATGAATTTTAATTGATAAAAGTTTTTTACTGCAGCATGAATAGTGAATAAACATTCTCCTTTCACTTTCTATGTCTTTCATAGACATTAATTTATGTTTCCCTATACTCATTCCTTTCCCAACATGAAAAGTAATTTTCTATTTAGTCTTCCCTCATAAAAAGTTTGTAGTTTTTTCTTGTCTCTACTTTTTCTAGTTCTAGTATATAATTTTCAGGTTTAATAACTCACTGTTTATTTTATTACATTTTTATTTTATTATGATTTCCAAATCACTCCCTGTTTAATATGTAAGAGTTCTGTGTCTCTGTGCAATGGCATGATATTTTTTGCTTTGCACTTTATTTGTTTCCTAAAAATTTTTAATATTTATTTTCTTTTTAGGTTATTGCTAAGGAAATTTTGTTTTCATATAATTTTTGTTACACAGGATCTTCTTCTTGAATGGCAATGGCTAGTTTATAGCCTATAATTTTTTTTTCTTATTTACATTACCTTGTGTTTATCAGTATGGATTTCATCTGCCATTTTATTTCTTGTTCACAGTGTTGTGACATCCTCCACAAGTCTTCTTGGCTTTCATTTCAAGTAATCTGAATAATTTTAGACCATGATTTCTGTACCAAACAGTTTTCCACTAAATTGATAAATATATTAAATAACAAAGTCGCTNTTATAGTCTTTTGTTGTAAGATTTTTTTGGTATTCAAAGTTTCCTAAGAGAATTTGGTCACTTTTATCTGTGGAGTTCACTGACTCCACAAAAGACCTATCCTATAAGTTAGTAACACACAATTTCTCTCTGCAAATTTCATATTAAAATTTTCAAATTTTATCTAATAATAATAATTACCTTAAAGATATCTTAGAATACAAGTGTCTTAGTCTCAAGAATATCTTTATAATAAGACGTAACAATTCTTTACTACAGCATTCCGTCAACTTGCTCAGTGTAGAATAGAGATACAAGTTTGCAGTCTACCAGAACTTCTTGAAAACCTTACATTTAAATAGGCATCATGTCTAACAACATTTTTCCTCTCATATCTAGAGTATATACCAATTAATAGTATTATTACATTTTATATTTGAGTTAATTCAGAAATAAGGGATAATGACTTGCTAACACTAATTTTATTAATTTGTTCCAATTCCTAAGAGATCATTTTGGCTGTGTGGACAGAGCTTTTGTGAAGCAGAGTCACACAATCCAAATTTTCCCTTTTGTTCAAGGGTTTGGATGACTAAGTAGAGAAACTAACTTCCCAGGGCATTAGAAGGGATGACTGAATGACTCGTCTGGTTGAACAAGAAGTCCAGGTCATATATATCAATTTCTCCTGAAGGAACTAAGATTTATAGTTGAATAGTTGCATAGTGTATGCAACCTGTGGTTCCACAAAAACATTCCTTGTATGAATTAGGCTGGTGCAGCTGGTTACATCTCATAAAAGCAGTAAGGAGCCAGGTTAAAAATATTTTTCAGCTTAAAAAATGTGCATAATATATACGATGTACACAATTTACACAATGAAATTCAAATTTAGAGACAAGAAAACCTGGTATGAAAGACTGGAAAATGAATAGTGGAAAATATAACTCTGAGTTATTTCATTGCTCCTTTTTGTGTGTAGTTCCAGTCTAATTTTTTTTCTGACAGCAAAACCTGGATGATACACTGATCAGCTCATCTTCAGCCTTCCCTTTTTCATCTCCTAGGGTGAGGCTAAACTTAGCCATAAATGTGAATGTGAGGTTTGAAACCTGATTTAATTTCTTGCATAAAGGTTCTGTGCATATATATCCAGAATAAAATTCAAATTCAACCTTTGCAAAAAATTATTTTATAACTAAAATTTAGGAAGAGCATGAGACTCAAAGATTAATGTAAAATGTCCTTTAAAATAGCAAAGTAAATTTCAGTCCCATAATACAACATTAGTTTTGCCACCTTTTATTAGTATAATAAAGTACGTCAGCATCAAAGTATAATTAGTAAGTCAGCATCTTGGATAACACTGTAAAGTTTTCCCAACAATTTGCAACTGTTGAAATTTATAATCATAACAGGACCAGAAAATGCCCTGGTGTAATATACTGCAATAAAAATAAAACCATACCAAAAATATTTGGGCTTAACTACAGCTATTTTTTAATATCACTAAGTATCATGCTGAAGGCATTTACAGAAATTTGTCTTACCAAGTCTTATGACTTCTCTTAACGTTACTCCTGCCATCACACTGTTGGAGAAAAGATGGCAAAAGAGGAACCTGATCAGCCTTGGATCACGCTCTTCTAAGCCCTGACAATGTTTTGAAGGGAGAGAAGATAATAACTTCCTTCATTAGGTGGGCATGACATGGAGCAGATGAGAAAGGCTTTCCCTCTGATTTCCTGTGGATGCTAGAAAGATATAATAAGAGATGTAGTGGCTCATAGAATAGGCCTGGCACTGCATCTAGAAGCCTGCTGCAACCATGAGAAAATAAGTATGGGAGACCTGTGTCTCACAAAGCTGAGATTTCAGTAGTGACACCATAAAGACTTCCAATACAGAAGAAAAGCTGGAATTTCAAAGCATAAAATATTGAGTGAGTTTTTTTATCTTCACCTGCCAATTTTACGCTGGCACATTCAGCTATTAATTTTAAAGGGTTGCAAATTATTTAGACCCTTTGGAGACCTTATGTGATGAGCAGAATAAATCCAGGCATATCTATTGTTTAGTTGCATCATACTGAGTGAAATACAGTCTCTGTTCATGAAGTAAATGTGGCAGTAAATCAATTCCATTCCAACAAACCCCTTTTTTAAAAATTCATTAAGGATTTTGGAATTATGTTTTAACATCTGGCCTATCTTATATCTGCTTCACCAATCTAATGGTCTCAGTTTCAAAAGAAAAGAAATTTCACTGGGATTCGCTGGAAGATGACAGATGGATTCTCTCTCACTGCCCGAGACATGAAATTGCAGGTGACACCTGATACATGATAATAAAAGAGCACCCATCAAGTAATCGGGCCCTGGCCTTTATTTCAGTGACGTCGTGAGAACACAGGTGGCTTACCTCTGCATCCCGGCGCCGCAGAGCAAAATGGTCAGCATTGTTAGCAGCTTACCCAGGGAACTTTTATCTTCCCATCTGTGTGGTCTCTGTTGTGATAATTTTGGAGTGAAGCCATCTTCACTATTCTGAGAGTGTGGAGCAATCGGCTGTAGGGCTGTTTATCCTGCACTCTGTTGTAAAGGCCATCTTTTGGGGCTTGCAGTTGTCATCAATACTGGAATGTGTCCTGGACAGTGATTAAGAGACTGTAAGAGGAGAAAATTAATTCCTCTGCACTGTTCAGTTCCCAAACACAGGTCAAGCCAGTCAAACTGAAATTTCAGCAGTTTAAAAACACCAGAATTCCTTTTACTCCACCAGTACTGTGTGTACCATATTTGGTGGTTTGAAGGAGTAACTAATTTTTAATATATTGGTAGACTTTTACAGAGATATCAGCTCAGGTTTAAAATCACAGAATCACAAAACATGCGGAGTAGGACGGGACCCACAGGGATCATTGAGTCTAACTCCTGGCTCTTCACAGGACCATGCCCAAGAGCCACAGCATGTGCCTGAGTCTATTTCCCAAAGGCTGCTTGAACTCTGTCAGGCATGGTGCCGTGACCACTTTCCTGGGGAGATGTTCCAGTGCCCAATCACACTCTGGGGAAGAACCTTTATCTACTGTCCAGCCTAAACCTCTCCTGACACAGTTTCAGGCCATTGCCTCACATTCTGTCACTGGTCACCACACAGATGAGATCAGTGTCTGTCCCTCCTCTGCCCCTCATGAGCAATTTGTAGACTGTGATGAGGTCTCCCCTCAGTCTCCTCCTCTTCTGGTTGAACAGACCAAGTGACCTCAGCCACTCCGCATATGACTTCCCCTCAAGGTCCTTCACCACCTTTGTTGCCTTCCCTTGGACCCTCTTCAATAGTTTAATGTCTGTCTTTACTTGTGGCACCCAAAACTGCCCTCAGCACTCAAGGTGAGGCCACCCCAGAGCAGAGCAGAGAAGGACGATCCCCTCCCTCACCTTGCTGTGATGCCCCCAGGACACGCTTGGCCCTCCTGGCTGCCAGGGCACTGCTGATTTGTAGTCAACTTGCCGTTAACCATGATTCGTGTTGGAAGACTAACTATAATTTATCAAGGAGTGAAGAAGATTTCATAGAAGTATAATATGTCCCCTAGAAGATTCCTAATAACAAGGTTTTTGTCTTTTGCAACAATATTTTCAGTCATTCCTGGAAATGTCCATAAGAAAATTCAAATCCTAAATCAGTCTTTCCCTGAAATCATGAGGCACCGAATTCCACCGAGAATCCTGCAGAGTCTTTGTGGCTTTTGGATATGACCAAAAGATTCAGCTTTTAATGAAATTATATTGCAGGACAGTGCAGAGATATTAAATTCACTGAGGTGCCAAATTTTCAAGGCTGCACCCCCAAAGTGTCCTTCTGCCTCAAACACCATTTTATGAATAAAGCCCCAGCTGAAAAACAGCAAGCCATTGTTGTGAACAGAAATAAGCCGCTCTCATCTCTGTGAAGGGATTAGTGGAATTGCTTTGATTACTCAGACTGAGGAAAAGGTGGGACCATGATCAGGATTGTACTGCTAGCCCACCTTTCACAACACCTTCAAAGAAACCAGAATAGCATGTCCTTTACTTAATGCAAAGTACACAGTACTGCTGTGATGGACTAAAACAGGCTGTGTAAAATGAGTTTTGCAGCTAGTGTAAGCTAAGATGCCTTTCTGATGGGATGCATGCTCTGTGAAATGACCTGCTTGTAAGAGAGTGACACGTAAAGAGCTCACAAAAAAGAGCAGTAATCAACTGACAGCTGTGCATCTGGTACAGACATGGTTAAACATGTCACCAAGAGCAGTCTGAAGGGTGACAGTAGCACAGCTTTGTGGCAGTCCCGGTAAGAATACGTTGTCCAGTCACCCAAGATGGTAAGTCATGACCTCATTTGCTGGCAATAGAAAGGCCTGTATATCAGGAGTTAGGGAGGAATCACTTTGGAAAATACACCCAAAGGGAAAATGCATTAGTAAAATCATCAGTGTGAATAAAAGGAAACAGCAGGGTTCAATGCTATGTGTGGATCAGTTCAGCAAACAGACACTATTGCTCAATACAAAGTACAGGGCGTGACTGTTCCTAACTTTCCAAAAGCTAATACCTCATTGTATTAATCTTGTTTCATTAACAAGGACTTGTTACTTTTCTCCTTTCAAACTGTTAGTTTTTATGTTTCTTTTGAAGTATGATATTTTTCCTTTAGCCCTCTTCCTGGTTAGAACTGCCTGCAATTCACACTTATAGCTTAGATATATAAAAATACCTTTATGAGTCTGCATCTGCCATTTTGACTGTTCCTAATATTGGTTGCTATAAAATGCAACAAGAAACCATTCTCTTCCTTTGTTCTGACACCTTGATGATCATCATCTATTTTTCCACTGTTGTCTTGCTTTTACATCTCATTGAGACCAAACTTCTTGTTCTCTCTCTCAAAAACGCATCTTTTTTTAAAACAGATTTCTTTCTCCCACCCACATTCTGGCAGCCTTTGGGCTGAGCACAGTTTTCCCATTCACAAAAGTCTTGATACTTAGAATCACTCATGTTTTATATCCAAGCCCCCTCAAATGGGCCAGCCGGCCAGCCCTGTATCCTTCTCAAAGTGGGCAGTGGACCAGTGATTCATGAGGTTTCTGGTTATCTGGAGGAATTTGATTTTGCGATGACATCAGCTAGCTCTTTGAGGATTCCTGGATGAATCCCAAAAGGCCCTATAGACTTACAGAGATCCAGCTGGAGCAGCACATCCTGCGCAATTTCAGGTAGACATGGAGTTGATCATTCTCGCAGACATGGTCCTCCAGATCAGGGCACTTGAGACCTCCTTGGTCCATCCTCCTTGTTGAAAAGAGAGGCAGAGAATGTGTTAAACACCTTTGTCTCAGGTCTTCCTGTTTGTGAGCTGGCCATCCTCATCCTGTAATGGGCTGATGTTATTTTCCCCCAGGCTTTCCATGTGGAAACCTCTCTTCAGTCTCAGCTTCCCTCAGTAAGCTTTTTACTTTTCCATCTTCAGGCAGTAGTTACCAAACTCGTGTTGTTGCTCTGTTCATAGAACACTGAGAAGATCTGCAGTCTCATTTGGGAAAATTGCCACAGTCCACACTCAGAAGAGCCAGGGTCCTGCTGTTTATGTTAAAGCTAGAGATAGGAGCAGATGGAAGAAGCATCTCAGTGGTCAGAGCCAGTACATAGAGCATGAGCTACCTGTTCTGTCATCCTCCTCCTTTTGGTGACCTCTCAATAGTAGCTTTATTTTTTTGGGGTATGGAAGCCTTATTAGGAATGTATTTGGAGTAGTATTTACAGTCTTTCTTACCAAGAATCAGGCAAAATGTTCTGCTTCCAGAGTGTAAGTAAGACTCTGAAAGCCATATTTTGGTTTTCTTGTTAAATACAAGAATATGCTTACCTTTTTATTGGAGCTATTTTAAATGGTCAATCTGCATTCACCAATGTGGGCTTTGACATGTTTGATTGTGCCATGATAATCAGGTTTTGACCAATTTGTGTCTTCAAAATATTGAAACGGTAATATTTTAACAAAAATACGTCTTTTGAATGATTTACTTATGTGTTATTTCTCTGGTTCCCTGAAGAGTAGGAAAAATATTGTTTGTGTAAGTTCTAGCCCACTACAGCAAATACTATTTCCATAAATACTTACACAAAATAAAAAATGATTTGGGGATGTTTTCATACCAGGGTTTTTCTTCTGTGTACTTTCTGGAAGTGTCTTTTTATTGCCATGAACATCTCATAAAACATATTTTAATGTTGCATGCTCAACAATTGCAGGTATTTATTTTCCAGGAGCTTTCACATCAGAGGCTCTGTATCTACAATTTCACACATCCAACTAGAGAGTAAGAAACAATTATATGAGTCTCCAGTGACCCATTGTAGCTAAGAAAACAACTGAAGTAAGAAATTATGGAGAAACAAAAATTCACAAAAAATTGAGTGAACAATTTCAAACACATATGAAAAGAAAATAAGCTATTTTCAACAAACAAGTGGATAGGCAAAAATATTGAAAAATTGATAAATAATGAAAATGATTCATTATTTATTGAAGAGATTTTTTTACATGGTCTAAGGAGTTATACTAGATATGATTTTCAAGACATTCTTCTTTCAATTTTCTCTTTGATAATGCTAAACAGTTCAATGTGCCACTTTTTATTAACCTTAAAGGGAACAGGTTCTTTGTCATGAAGTACACATAAATGGAATCAGACCCATGTCCAGTAATATAGCCTTATTATCCTCAACAGTTTTAGCTTTGATACTACTTTTTCTATTTTTTTTCCTATCTGGAAAAGTAGCCTTGATTATTGTAATTCTCATTTAGGGCCCAAGCTGTAAGCAAACATTTATGATGTTTGTATACCAACACTTGAGTGTGCAAAGACTGCTCTGCTCATGCAAACTTTTTGGACGAGGCAATTCTGGAGAACTGTTGTTTCGTGCAATCGTATCTAGTCATATGTGTCTCCAAGTTTTTCATTTAATTCAGCATTACACTGTCAAAGTGGCAGTGGACTATCTCAACTACTGCAGATTTTCTGGTCCTTGCTGTATAGGTAGCACATGAAAATGGTTTTGCCTGATAAAGCAGAAAGGTATCACTGAATGCTGGAGGTCTCTGCCTGTGTCTTAATCACAAAGCTGCTCACTTTATGGGAAAATTTTTATATTATGGCTTAGGTCTATAGTATAAGATCATGTCTGAACTTACGAATGAAATGTTAACTCTTCTAACTGATCTACTGATTCACTATATATTCAATCTTGCATTCACTGTCTCTGTAAACTAAGTCAGGATTGCAGGACAGAGAACTGTCCCTGGGGATCACTGTGACTAAGCTGAAAGCTCTTATATTTTTGAAGGGTTTACGCAGTTGCAATATTTTCCTAACTTGTTTATATTCTGCCTGTTTCTGGGCATAGGACTTTAGAACTTCTTGTTTTGAATCTTGTATGATGCTTCCTATTTTAATATTCTGTCTTCACTTTCTGAAATATTTCTCAGACTTTAAACTTGGGTTTTGAAACGTAAGTTTTCCTGTTGTGTTGCTCTCTCAGACTGAATAAACTTAGGAAATACGAGCCAAAAGGGATTCCACTGCATCTCAGAAAAAGCACATGGTATCTCTTCAAGGGCTCCCAAGCCCCATTAAATTGTTCGAGTGACCTTTCCTTAAAAGATATAATGCCCCCATCCTTGAAATGAGTCTTTCTGTCTTGCCTAAATTAATTGCCAGGTTTATTTGGATCAGATCACAGGCCCTTGAGAGGTGCAGTTTTACAGCTGGAGCCAGCAGCGATGCCTGGGCTGCAGGCTGAGGAGTCCTGTGTGTCCTGAGTGCCCAGCAAGAGGAGCTGGACTCCGTCTGTCCCACAAGACTTTGTCTCTGCACATACTCTGTGTGTACACATGTTTTATGTACAGGAGGCATGAACTGAACTTACAGACATTGCAAACAACATCCCAACTGCATGCAGGGACCAAGCTGGTCTTTGAACAAAGTGTGCTCTGAGGTGAAGGATTCTAAAAAACAACCCTGGATGAGTACCAGTAACATATATTTGTGTCAATCTTTCCATGCCTCCTGCAAATATTCCCCTTCTGAAAAATGTGCATAAATAATGCCTCTTCTCAGAAATGCCACTTCTCTGAAAACCTCATGATGTTGTCACTGCTTATGGAACTGTAGTACCAAGCACCATAGGAAAGCTCATGAAAGAATATGAAATTCTCTCTAAGAAACAAGGCCGATCATCACCAATGAAAGAACAGCAATTTGGATAGCCGCTCACCAAATACACAGTGAATAAAGCAGAAGATATGTAATCGAAATATCTTTCCAATTAAGACATGAATTGTGGTGGAAGAGGCAATGTTTTATTAGTTTCTGCTAAGGGCCAATGTGCCACATGAGTATCTTTGCATTAATAATTACCCATATTAATTTGCCCATTAATTTATTAATTTACCCATAGAGTAAGATTACGCTGAGCATTGTATGTAGTTCATGTTAGTTAGATTTGCTTTTTTCCCTCTACTTATCTGTGACATTTATTTGTTTTATTATATCACCACTTTCCTCTTGAAAGAGCTAGAGACAATGTATTGCCTAAGTTTTGAGTTAGTTTTACTGGACTAATTCTCTATATCACTATGAGTGACTTTGATTATATTTCACACAAAGCTGTAAAATATTTAATCTGATGCCACAGATATTCAGCTGAGATACCCACTAAGGTACATCATCCATTGAGCCAGCTAGTTCTTTCTCTCCCTATTTTCAAATTGCAAAGTCTTTTTTCTAGCAAATTCTTGCCTTTCAAATTACTGGTTAACACTGTAGCAGCAAAGATAAACTTAATAAAATAGATTAAATATGAAAAATGTAATTATGTTTTAAATTAAATGTAAATGTTTAAAAATATAAAACTTTGTAAATGTGTTTTTGCATTTTGTACTGAAACCTCCCATATATATGTATAGAGCAATTGCTCACACATAAAACTGTCTCACAAATTTCAAAGTAATAGTTTGTGTAATTATATTGAATCAGAGGGGTCCTGTTACTTTGTTCATAGCTGGAAAAAAAAGCTTATGTAATACTGAAATGAAATGTTATTACAGTCTCACTTACTCATTCTTGGAATTGGCTTAGTGATTACTTCAACATCGACATCAGTGAAAAACATTTGACATCTGGCCTAGAAAATCAGACAGCAGACCACAGAGACTTTGATTAAAAAACTGCATGTAATTTTCTCCAATCAGTAAGCTGGCCTATTCTTTTATTAGAATGAAGGCTTCTCTCATCACCTGCAAATTTCTAGGAAGACCTCAGAAAAAAATAGGGGAAAAAAAGCAGTTCTACCACTTTTATAATAAATCTCCATTCCAACAAGCAATTGCACAGACTAAAGAGAGCATTGGTTCCACTGACAAATTGTTCTCCTCTGTTTGCAAAGGGTCAAACATCTGATTTCCACAAGTTTTTTTGCTATTTATTCCTTTATCAGAGTTTACTATGTCATCCTTCTCTGTTTAATGATTCCTCAGGGGTTTTACACAAGATGCAAAGTCATTTTCTGGAGAAATACAGCAAAATGTACCAGCTTTTTCATGTTCTTCGTATGTCACTGAATAATCCAAGCTAGAAATTATATGAGCCACTTATGATCATGTTTTTATACCCTTCTCTGGAGCACAACCACTCTGTCATGAGTTAGAATGAACCAATTAGCACAATGTTACAACATACATTCAGAAATGAGCTGCTCTGCAGTAACATAATGAATTAGCATCTCAGGCTGAGGCTTCAACTCACCACATGAGAGAAGAAATACCGTAGTCATGAACCCCCCGGTACTGCTGCTTCTCCGTGAATCAATTTTCTTCAATGAAACTGGATAACTAACTTATTTTCAACAAGCTAGTTTCAAAGTATCTGTTTTCAGCTCCAAGAGGGTTGCTGAAGCCTTTTCAATTGCAGTACCCCTCCTGTCTCTTTTGGTGAGTCCTTGCTAATGTAATCCTACAGCAGATTCGTTTATCTCTTAAGAACAGTGAGGTATGATGTAAAATATGATACTACCATCAAAACATTCATAATCAAATCACAATAAAGTTACAAAGCTGGAATAGAAAGAAATTATTCTATTCCCCTAAACTGAATGTCACAGTGTGATCCTTATAAAATGTAGCGATCAAAAAACTCTTGAGAGAACAACTGTAACAAGGACACAGAATAAGCTGGCTCCTGAAAACAGAGCAAGAAATCTCTCTACCACTGTAAATGGAGGACTGTATTTAATGGTGTGCCTTACAGATTCTGATCATAATCAATCATATTCCAATATAGATGAGTTTCTCTTGCTCCTGTTGGGTTTTGTTGGAAGCAATTGTGTTAGTTCATCCTGTTTAACATAGCCTTTTAATTGTGCAACATGTTGATACCTCCAGATATTTGCAGTCATATTAAAGGAATAAAAAATTTCTTTTATGAAGATGTGCCTAATGGCCCAAACACAACACCTCAAACATATAACAATATAATGTTTACAGCACAGAGCTTTTTTACCTATATGTAGGGAAAGAACAACCTGCTTGCTATCAGAGCACAAACGCTGTGCACAAATGATCACTGCATCAGGGCTGTGTTCTGTAATTCCTTCTTTAACTTTAACTAGTATTGTAAAACGCCATGCCTAATTTCCCACTAAAGCATTAGCATATGACTATGAATTTCACAGCATAGAAAACCTATTTTTATGATAGATATAACTAAATCTCATTCAGAAAGGTATTGAATAGGATCTATTGCCCTGTTATCCAAAGTCTTGTTACTCTGTTTTACATCCTCAAAATGTTTTGCATTCATGCTACACTCCATTCCACAGCAGTCTTTTTTTTTTTTTTTTTTTTTTTTTAACGGTTAAAGTGCTGTAATCTCTCTTCTAGGGGCTAGGTCAGTTATTCCGTTTGTAATAGTAGCAAGACAGAATAAATCCAGAACACTATGTTCTCATCTCTGTGTAAGGGAAAATGCACACAATGGAAGGTTTTCTCATAAAATCTGGGGAAGAAGGGGGATACACATGGGATTATGATGAGCTGTGTCTTGTGTTTGCTTTGTTCTGCTGCATGGCTGCATCCCCACAGAAAACTGTTTCAGAATTGGACATTAATAACTTTACTCTCACTAATTGGTTATGGACTTTATGGTACTAATCAATAAACTAATTAAGCTGGG
Source organism: Bombycilla garrulus (assembly GCA_013400315.1). Lineage (NCBI taxonomy): Eukaryota > Metazoa > Chordata > Aves > Passeriformes > Bombycillidae > Bombycilla > Bombycilla garrulus. The sequence goes on along the minus strand of VXBU01006597.1, from coordinate 175,147 downwards.
TCAGTTGGTCTCCTGAGCCCTTCTTAAGAACAACAAATAGACAATTGTCAAACATGGGTCACAGACACCACCAGAAGGAAGTGAGTGATGTACCTGGAGAATCTGGGCAAACACAGTTGTCTGTGGGCCTGGGAGGGGGAGCTGCTGCCCAGGGGAGCAAGGACACCTATAGAAATTCTTGAAGGGAAAGACAAGAAAAAAGGCTTTTTGAGAAGAGCTGCAAAGACCTCAGATTTTTTTTATTTTTTAAAGTTTCTTTTAAAAAAATATATGGAATAGCTTAAAACCAAATCTGCCTCTATCATTCACTTTACCCTCCAAACAGATCTAGCCTATAATATTTCAGCACGTGTCTTAAGGAATTGAGTAAAATAAACAACAAAAATGGTTTTCCTTCTTTTCTCTTGAGCATGTGCTACCATTCCTGCCTCTGCAAACACTGAATATTATTTAAATTTGCTTCTGCCTGGAGTTTCAACAACAGCCATTTGGTTTTTCTCCATGAGCATATTACAGAAATTTACTTTTAGTTGATTGACCCTGAAAATGTATGATAAATGTGATCCTTTATGTTATATCTACTTGATGCAATGCATCTGGTAAGGGCTGAAATAAAAGAAATACCATCATATAATCTATGATCGTAGTGAAATGGAGTAAGTGATCCAGGCTACTTCTTTCAGGACTGTCCTACTACAATTCTCTTTCAAGTTATCTGAATATGGATTAAGTGACACCACATGTATTTTGTCTTCAAAGTAACATTTTTCTCCATGGTATTGTCAAGGATGTAACAATTCTTCATATAATTGCAGTAAATGCTTGGCACACTGAGCTTCTGAGCTAAGCAGGTGACATATTAAGACTAGACTGAGAGAGGCCTCTGCTGTTCCATAATTCCACAGTTTGGTACGTGGAGTGAAGCAACATGATGTTCCTTTTCTTCTCATAATTCTTTTTGAATAAATGCATCACTAACAAGTGATATGACATCACAAAGAACTCGGACTTATTGTTTCATATGGATCCTTGAGTATGGGTTTCCTGAATAGCTGTTGTTTTGTACTGCCATGAGAAGAAAAATACCCATATCCAGTAATATTTTATATGTAGCATAAAAGGATAGTTTAACTCATTTGTTTTCAGCAATTTAGCTATCTGGTTAGGTGTTATTTAGCTTCTCCCTTGTAATAAAATTAACCCTTCTGTTAACAAAATAGTCACTGTATTTTTGCGATTTTTCCTTTTCTACAGAACCATACAAGTAAGTTATTTTTCTTTCAGCTTTGGATGTAATTAAAACTAAAAATTCACTTCGGTCAACCTGAACTATTTTTTTCTTATTTCAACCATTTTTAGGTTATTTTCAGGTATAATGAATTTTTTTAACTTACACTTGGAGTATTTTGTTATGACACGGTTTCAACCATGCACATTTTGTACTGATATTAAATTTGATATAAATTTGAAACAAAGCCTACTTTATAGCAAAATAGATTAAAGAAACAAGGAAATATTTAATTTAAATGAATATATTATTTTTATAAATTGCATGCAAAATTCTGGCTCTAGCATCTATGGGTTTTTTCCTGAATACAGGTCTTTTCTGCATACTTTAAATTTCTAGTCTTTAAGTTGACAAAGGCAGTGTGCTAATACAGAGGCAACACCACTAGGATGTCTTTTACCTTTTCTTCATTTTCATCTGTAAGATGGAGGGAATCTGTCTTCTGAAAGAGTAGATGTATTATGGAGACTAAGGGTGGCTCTATTGAAAAATGATATATTGGAATGTTTGCTAAGAATGGGTTTGGTGCATAATTCTAATGCTATGGACAGTGTTTCATCATGGATCCTTTTTGGAGGGTTTATCCGTGAAAATTAATCTGTCTCTAAGGGGATTGTATATACAAATGCATTAATTCTTTGTTTGAGTATCTTATGACCATCCTAAATATGGGATCCTGCAGAAGGGTCCTGCCTAATCATGTGTTTACAAAGTTTATGTTTGTTTGCATACTGTATGATTGCCAAAATGTCTGGATTCAGGACTGTCACTGCACAGCTGAGAGATATGTGGGCTATTTTCTGTTCAGTAAAGATGCTCTAATACTTGCTGTTCCTAGAAAATTTTCTCTCAAGACCATGTTTTAAAGGCTGTTGTCAGATTTTCTCAAGAAAAATGAATAAAAAAATACTTCTCATAATAATAAAAAGGTTTTCTCATGATAGCATTTTCCAATGTTTGGAATAATCTTAAGAGCAATGTTGGCTGCATGGCTTAAGTACCTACTAATTTCTTTGTTTATTTTTGATTTTTTAATGAGATCTTATTCTTGGAAGGAATTTTCCTTATTTAGTTACTTATATGTATCCCAAAACTAAGAACGTGTATAGGAAAAAAAAATAACAGATGTAAAGTAATCTTGATCTTTATTACAGAAGTAAAATTTGATCTTTATTAAACTAAAAAAAATTTGGCATAACAAAGCATTGCTGTAGGGGCTTTGAGTAATATGATGATAAATGGAAATGAGAAATGAAAGGATGTGTTTTGTTGTAGAGTTACATAGTTTTCAGTTCAGAGACAACAAGCTGACTTTCTTTGCCTTTATTTATCTTATAATTCAAGTATATTAAAACACCATATGATCTTCCTCCTAATGCCATCTTGCACCTCTTTTTAAATTTAGCTGGCATTTATGCAACTTTCAAGTTACAGTGTAAACAATTCTAGGAAATCCCACCACTTGATTCTGTAAGAAAATGAAAGCAATTTTCATGTATAGAGAATTACTTCAAATAACAACAGATTTTTTTCTTTCAGCTCTGACGTCACTGTGAATTCTCTTTACATGGCAAAATTAATTTCAGATAATCTTTAGGAGCTCCTTCTTTTCCAGTATTTGTAAACTCTTAGTTACATTGCATAGTGCATAGTAATTCTGTCACAAAATATTCATGGGATATCCTGAGCTGGAAGGCACCCATAGGATCATTGAAGCCCAGCTCATGGCCCTGCACAGGACCATCCCCAAGAATCACACCACATCCCTGAGGGCATTGTCCGAACATTTCTTGAGCTCTGTAACCACTCCCCTGGGGAGCCTGTTCCAGTGCCCAGCCACCCTCTGGGTGAAGAATCTTTTTCTGATATCCAACCTCAACCTCCCCTGATGCAGCTTCAGGCCATTCCCTTGGGTTCCATCACTGGGTATCAGAAAGAAAGCTCAGTACCTGCTTGTAAATATCTTACTCGTGAGAAATCTCTGGGCTGAGAAAACTCTCAGTCTCCTCCAGGCTGAATAAAGCAGGTGATGTCAGCCACACCTCATATCTTCCCTGTCTTTGTTGCCCTCCTTCGGATGCTCTCCAATTGCTTAATATTCTTCTTATATTGTGGCACCCCAAACAGCCCCCAGCCCTCGAGGTGAGGCTGCCCCAGAGCAGAGCAGAGCAGGACAATCCCCTCCCCTGCCTGGCTTTGATGCTGGGCCTGATGTCCCCCTGGACACACTTGGCTCTCCTGGATGCCAGGGCACTTCTGACTCATATCCAACTTTCCACTGACCAGGGTCCCCAGGCCCCTTTCCATGAGGCTGGTCTCCAGCCTCATTGCCCAGTCTGTCCATACATTCAGAGTTGCCCCATCCCAGGTGCAGAATCCAGCTCTTGTATTTGTTAAACTCCATATAGTTGGTGATTGTCCATCTTTCTGATTTGTCGAGGTCACTAAACAGCACCTAATATAATGTAGGATCTATAACATCTCTGCAGGCCTGTATTATAGAGTACAAATTTTTCAACATCCACCTGACACAGCCCATAAATTCGTCCAGTAGCCAATGCCTTCAAGACCATATTGCTGGAAGAGTTTTTATTGGTTCTCCAAATTACGATTTGCAACATCTATTGTATTTGCTTAATGACCTGTCACACTTTTTTTCTTATTTGTACAGTTATGCTACTTCTGTGTAGTGGTTTAGGAGAGTTTCTACCAACAGAAGTATAGCGAAATTATTTAAAATCACATACCTAAGAACTGTTTAACTGAAAGCTCATCCCTCCATTAGCATTCTGGTTCACTGAATCTGCAGCAGTTAGAGGAGAGAATGCCACCCACTGAATTATCAATACCAATTCTGTTCACATCCCATGTTTTTCTTACAGATTGCTTAACTTAGTACTGATAAGGTCCAATGCTAGATGGTTCTGATGCTTGGGAAGACCACAAACCAAAGAAGTGTGATTTCACAATTCATATAAAAGGCAACTGAATTTTTAGGCTGTTGAAATGAAATATAAAAAAGAAGCATTAATACATTTTGCAATACATTGCATTTGAAAAAAGGATGCAAGTAGAGTTTGAGGAGTTTTATGAGATTAAAAATTCTGATAATCGAAGTAGCATTAACAGAGTTATTTTAAGTTTGGAAAGGAGATACTGTTTGGATAATATCATAGACCACATTTTTGTTAAATGTCTAAAACCTGAGGCAAGCATATTTTATTCTGAAGTGGACCTGTAAACTGAGCAGGTTTGATCTCAAAACTACTGAAATAAAATAGTATGCAGAAATATGGGCCAGTAGTATTTTCTTTATGTCAGTTTGCCTTCAAGAATGTGCATAAGCTAGGGGGACAAGTAAGGCCATGAGGAATCTTCTTATGATGTCTTTTTTCCGATGACAATCCCAGTTCTGCTATTCCATTATGCCACCCAGCTTCATACAATAGTCACATTACAGCCATCCACATTCATTTGATTAATTAAAAAAAATAGGTCATTATTTATAAGGTCAGGCCAGAATTTTGGGTGTAACTGTAAATGACCTTTGCTATACCTGATAGTATTTTTTTTATACAGCAATGACACTCAAAGGAAGAAACAGTGGAAATCAATGCAGTTTTCAAATTAAGTAGATAATGGCATTAACATCTGCTGTGTAAAACAAAGAGAGCACAACTCCCAGTCTCAATTTTTTGAAATTAGGTCACATCATAGGAGAATGAAAACTCTCCCCTAAATGATACATCTGAATGTAACAGTACATTTTCACATCCTATAGTCATTCAAGATCATTTAGAATAAGTAGAACTTTATTTGTCATTTAAATATGCACATTAGCACTGAATACCTCAAAGAAACCGGTACTCACATTCCACTCCAGAGCAGAAATATTATCCCATAATTCATATGGAAATTTGTACCTGAAAAACAACAGTAAGAATTATTGAGTCCATATGATTGTTTTGTGTGGCTATGTTAGGCATGAAAATAAATTTCCATTTGTGCATTTTAATTTTTTTATATACAATTCAACAACAGATATAAATGTTTAGATGCTGTGAATAATATAAAACATGGACACAAGCAATAATAAGAAAATACCTTCTTTTTGAACAAAACTGGCATGCATTTCAAGGGTACTTAAAATAATCAATCATCCAAATAAGAAGATGTGCTTGGTAAGTTACTGAGTCTCACAGGAAAGACCACTGATCTGTTAAGCCAGATATGATGATAAGTAAAAGAGAGGAAAATTGTCTGGCAACAACTAACATATTGATACTGAGGAAATATTTCCTGGGCACGAACAGGAAGGGATGGAGGATTATGGAACCTGCCTTCACCATCATCCAAGTGCAGCAGAGGCAGGGAGGCACCTCAGAGGGGGCAGCAGGACCATGTGCTGCTGCTCTATTGCGGCTCGCAGGTGCAAGCCCTCTTAATCTCCCTTGCTAGGTGAGCTTGTGATGACAGTCCAGCACCTTTCAAAGCTGCAAGTACTCAACAATATGCTCAGATAATATTTTAATGACTTAAAAAAACTTTTAGAAACAGCCTGGTCTGAAGGAATGTCTATGGGCAGACAGCAACTTGTTAACTTTAAAAGTTGGCAACCTTAAAAGTCATTTAATGTTAATTCATTAAAGTGACAAATATTCCCGTCAAATTTATTTCCTGTAAGCAGATGTGCAAAGAAAATCATAGCATAATTAACACTGCTTTAAGTTAATTCACATTTTGCCATTGGTGCAATACATTTTTCACTCTGAATTCCCCACCTCTGAAGTGGTGTAAAACCAGCTGCTAATCACAGGGTTGTTGTGACTACAGATGGTTAAATTATTTCTCATGATTCACAAAGAAGGCTTTGTTTATCTAGTGCAAGCCATTTGCAAACAGAGCTCGCACTTCACAAATACATTGTCTCCTCATAATTGTTTAATGAGCAAGATTTACAAACAAAGACCAGTGGTGGGGTTGGCTGTGACTGATTTCCTCTGCTCAAGGTTTCCACGGGGTAGTTGGTCATTTTAGCCACAGCATTTTGTGGTTACCAACTAACTCTTCTTACCAACTAAAGTGATTTAAGGAGGAATTGACACCTCTTAAATAGTCACAATGAGACAGTATATTTTCTCATTTGACAGATGTTTTTATTCAAAGCTCACTGTATTTTTCAGCTCCTTCTGAGAATAGAGTTTTGATGGAGATCACCAAGGGCCATCCCAAATAACCAAAATACTAGACAGAAAGAGCAGGAAAAACAAACAGGGAACAGAGTTGCTACTTAGAATCTAAGTAGTGTTTTTGAGCCTGGTCTCACAATATTTCCTGAGCTATCACTGCTACTCTGAGGATTAATATGTAGAAGACGCATAGTAACATTATTAATATCTCTTAATATATCACACTGTTGGTTTTTTTATGCTTGATAATGCTTTATTCTTTTCCTAAGCTTATTTGTCACAACATAAAGAAGTGGTTTTTATGAATAGTATTAGCATGGTCTTTCTTGGAGTCCCAGCAAAACAATGAGCACTACTGTTTGATGATAACATATGATAACTCACAATATTTATTCTGAGTTCAGTCCCTACTACTACCATTTGCAAGCCAATCTCTGTCTTTTGGCCTTAATCCCCTCCCCTACCACTCTTCGTTGTGAAAGGAAATGTTGGGGAAAGCACAGAATGAATTAGAACTTTCAAACTTCCATCAAACAAAAAAACAACAACCAAAAAACCCCTTCATCCTTCTCTCGTTATGGTTTGTTGAATCTTCTTTTGTCTTGTTGTATAATAGGAATAATGTTCATGGCACTGGAGTATACACACAATAAATAGCTTCTGTGGTTATCAAACACCTCAGCTTCACTTCAGTATTTAATCACCCACAAAAGCCATTTCTTGCCTTGTATACTTCTCTGCCACAAACATTATCCTGTAGCTAACATACACCCTGGAGTGCCAGACCTTCATTTTGCACTCTGAAAACTGAATTAGAAGAATGAAAAACACAAGCCTCGCTTTTTAAAATAACAGTTGAAAAGTTAAAAAGGGGGTAAGAGTAATCAAAATCCCCATGCTCCCATTATGTAGTAGAGAAAAAGGGCTGTCTTAAATGGTCTCCCAAAATTACCTGCTGGAAGGATTCCAAGAAAAAAAATAGTTATGATAGACATATGCTAGCAAATTATGATAATAACTTGGTTCTGGAAGGAATTAACTTTTCTCCCATGTTAGAAATAACCCTGACAGGGCCACAAATGCTCTTCATAAAACAATTTTGAGAAGTTTAGAACAATAAATGTAAATGGCTCTCTCAAGCCACATCAGCAGACCCTAAATGTTAATGACCTGAAAGGCATAAAGAAATATAATATAAAATTAATATTCCCCTAGTTCCTCTTCTCTGCCTTTTCTACATATGTCTCTATACCGTTCCTCAGTTTGCCCCTTTAAGCTCTTGACAGCACTGGAGAGCTTCTGAGATGCTCAAAACTGGTGAGCTTCTTTTATTCTTGGGCAGTTCTGTGTTAGCAAACTCTGTGCTCCTGGTCAGTCCAGCTGTACTCTTCATTTATCTCACCTCTGATCATCCTGATCAACAGTACTTGGTCAAACTAAGTTACTCCAGTTCCTACTTGGATATTTGTGACTTCTAAGTATTTAGTCAAGAAAGGAGAGCTGAGAGAGAATTGAGCCTTGGTAAAGCAAGACAATGAAAAAAATTTTCTCTATTAATGTCAGAAAATAAATATTCTGGGAGAGTATTAAGACAAAGAAAATGCTTCTGAAGAGAAGGAAGAAAAAAATTGAGGGAAGGGTAGAAGGCAGAAAAAAAAGAGAACGATAATGGAACCTTTACAGAAAGAAAGTAGTAATATAGTTGGTCTACCAGAGAAATTAATGGATCAGCTAAAGGAAGAGAGATCATGCTATAAAGAGAAAAATAGAAATTACAAAAGAAGAAGGAAAAACTAAACAAGTTCCACAGTGACTGGAAGCAGAACTGAAGTTTAGTAAGAAGGGAAAGGCACTATAATACTGGAAAGAGGGACAAAGAACTGAGTAAGAGAAGGTCAAAAGAGAAAGAAGGGATGAAAGAAAAAAGCTACATAGAGGGAAGAACCAAACAGCTAATGTTTGGCTGATGGATGTATCAGTGCTCTGGCCACTGTAAAATTATGAAAGTGAAAACCCAGGAATTGCTGTGTTATACACCTTGTTGTATAAGCTAGAGTCGGATGAGAAACACCATGTACATGAAAGCAATGAGAGCTTACACTGGAGCTTAGCTTTTTTCCTACATGCTTTTGATTTACTCTGAATTTATTAACTTGATTTCAAGAGAAGAACTCTAAGGTGAAGCTGCAAGGTAAATGAGCCTGCTCTGGTGCATGTTAGCAGCCGTTCCCTGACTCTTCAGAAGGAATTTAAATGCAATAGTAAATGTCTTTTGCCTGCATGAGAAGGGGGGCTGCTCCAGGTCCAAAATGTGGCACAGGACCTACCTTAGAGGCAGACATTGTCTGAGCTGTTTCTTCTAGAAGAGCAGGGGTTGTTGGAATGTTACTGAAATAAACTTTTCAATTTTATTTTCCAGTATCTGTGATTTCGGGTTTGGTTTTCATATGAGGCTCAAAGAGAAAGACTTGTTTAAGAAGAAGGTTGCACATTTACTGTGTTAGATAATATGATGCATTGCAGCTTTGCCAGTCTGTCTCCAGAAGACTAGAAGAGAGACAAGTAGTGTGAAGTCAGGAATATGTCAATTCAGATATAGTATTGAAAGGTTAATTTTAATTAAAGATATCAGCCGGTGGAGAGAAGGATTTACACCAGGTAGTCACCCTGCCCTCTCTCCTGCATAGTACATATCCAGCTACAGGAAACAAGGAAGGAAGTCATCTCAAGGGGGAAGTAAACAGAGAGATTTATTTTCTGCTGCGTTGAACTTTGTCATGTTAAAGCATCCTGCCATCTAATGGAGTTCCCAGTCCTGACTCGGTCAGTTCTCAGGGAGTCCCTATACAGTGAATAGGAAGGTGTGGATATGAAGAATCACATTCATGAAAGCAGAATGATGACCTTTTTAAGAAGAGAGGTTTTATTTATATTAATTTCATTCAAGTATCTTTAAAAAAATCACATTTTCTTGCCTTTATCCATTCACTAGACCAAATAAATATTGTCATAGAGATTCACGTGATAGATGGAGGAGGTTCCTTTGCAGGTCACCTCACAGCCAAGGGCACTCTCTGGGGAACCAAAAGATGTGATCTAAGGGCCCAACAGGAAGGAAAGATTTAAAGCTGGACATTTTACAATCCAAATTAAAAGAACAGACTCTTCAGATAAAAATGTGGATGCAGTCACTCTCCTGTCCTCTTTTTCTGTTCCCCAAGCCTAACAGATCCACTCCTACTGGTGGTATAAATAGAGGAAGACTAAACTGTGTCTACTTAATGCACACACAATGAGCCTAGGTGCTTTGGTGTCTCTGAATGTAGGAGTTTCTTGCTTTCTTAAGGTCAGGGAAGCTGAGGTACCTACAAGATTAGACAAGGTGATACAGTGTCATTAGATACCAGCTGTACCTACCTATATGTTGGACTCAGGTGCCAAAAGAGGCACTGTGATCTTTAAGTTCCCGCCATAAATTGAGCCCCATATTTGTCAGCATCCTTTTTCCTTTCATAAACATTCATTTTGATTGAATTTTTTCTTTTGTGTAATACCTTTTAAATTCTTTGTTGTTTCTATAAACATGTAAAATTACCATAATTTATAGAGATGTAAGTCACTTAAGTCAACTAAAAATATTAGACCCGTTCAATACACTCAGGATGAAACAGCTGGATAAGCTTTAGCTCTTTGTGCCAGTCTCTGTTTGTTATCCTTACTTATTTAACTCACAAGCTGTAATAACTTCCTTGTCCTGAGCCATGCACTTCTGACCCAGCTCTAATATCTTCAGTTTGGCATTCACACTGTTTTTTCAGCACATTATAAGTGGGACTGGAAACACGTCCTGTCATTTACCAGACACTCTGCTGATTTCAAGGACTTACAGCTTAGCCAAATTTCATCTGTTTGGGAAAAATAATGTTATATGCCTCCTGTCTGACCTAGCCTGGATTCTTTGACAAAATTTCGGCTAGGGTAATTGAGTCCTGCAGTGAGCATTTCGAAAAATACTGGTATCGGTATTAGTTGCTGTGAATAATGTCACCTTTTCTTTGCACTAAGGTATGGACTATGTCTCGGGCTAAGTGACCTTTGTATCCAGCCACTAGCAAGATAAAGCCAGCCTGCATAAGACTGCCTGTCATCTCAGGTGGATCTGCTGTTGAAAGTCAGACCACTTAAGGGAAGGATTCCAAGAGTGTAGGTAGTCAAGGTGGGGTAGGTGGTCAAGGTGGGGAAGCAGGCCAGCTAATCTTTTTGTCTCCCATGGCTTGGTCTCCAGCTGGACTCTTACAGTCACCAATATAGGAGGGCAAGACTGATGTACAAATAAGGCCTTTTCCTACAAATGTGTAAATTTGCTGGTCCCAGGTCTGCAAGGGAGCTGTGCAAAACAATTCTTCTCTAACAAAATTTGTCATAGTTTTTTGCTGTGACATCTGTGCACTGCTGCTCAGTGGAATGAAGCCTTCAAGGAGCATGGCAGGGAGGCCACAAGTGGCTACAGAAAAACTTTCATGTGATCAGCTGAAACAAGAGGAGTCAAGGACTTGAGCACAGACCTCAGAATGAAAAAATTGCACCAAGTTACTCATCAGACCACGGATAAGAAATGTCAGATGTCTGTGTACAGAATAGATGTGAAATGACACTAGATATCAGAAAGAACTGTTATTGTGAGGGTGGTGAGGCAATGGAACAGGTTGTCAAGAAAAGCTGTGGCTGCCCTAGAAGTAAGGGAGGCCAGGTTGGATGGAACTTAGAGCAGTCCGGCCTAGTGGGACATGTCCCTGCCCAAGGAGGTTGGAATTATAAGTGATCTTTAAGTTCCCTTCCTTTCCAACCCAAACCATTCTATGGTTTTATGATTCAGACAACAGAGAAAAGCAAAACTTTTTATTAAATGTCAGGATCGAGTGATGATGGACTATTACTTAAACCAGATTTTTCACAATAGTTCAGTAAGTATATTAATTTCCTGGTATCTAATGTCAGAATGGGATGTTTGTCTTGTGGAAATGGTAAACCACTGTGTCTAACCAAAATGAAAGAGGGCTTTTCAGGTGTGCAGGAATGCCACGGAGGTCTCTCAAGGATTCAAAAAAAAAATCAGATCTTAGGTATATCTGGTTGACAATTAGAGCAATCTTTTGATTTTCATCAAAATTTGTTTCGTCTTTAGCGTGTAAATAATAACAGCACCAAAATTACCCATATGATGAGACTTTTTCAGAGAAATGGTCAAGCACTCAGAAGCGCTGCTGGCAGGGCAGCATGTGTAGGAGGCACTTCATGGCACTTGCAGGTGTTGTACCTCCATCTTTAGACACTGCAGCAGTTACATGGCTCTCCCCACTGCTGCTACAGCTACCAGTGAGCACCCGAGAGGAACCCAAAAATAGCTGACTGCCTTCAGGGAAGGTATGAAAAGCGTGCTATAAATACAGTCTCACAGCACACACTGAGCAATGAGCAGACAATAAATGCAGAACAAAAGCTCATGAAGTGTGGATTGTCCATCAGGTACGATGGATGAGGAAGGGCTTTGTGCACAGCTAGATGTTAGCCATGCAGGGCTGTACCAGAATGAATGCAAAAAATGAGCCAGATCAATGATCCCCAAGCCATATTTTCTAGCATTTGAGTGTCTGATTCCGAAAACCTTAATGAAGTCCTTCAAAGCCATTCTTTGTGTGCATGTGCACGTATTTATGAAATTAAGTACTTCACTCGGTTATTTTTATAAGCCACTTTTGTTCCTTACTTTTTGCATATATTCATTAATCTTCATTTTTATTTAAAATCAAATGAAAAAAGTATTCTGATATCAATGATAATGGTACTTTATTAAAGACTATTATCTAAAGATGACACCTGATATTTATAGTGTCTGCATTCACTGTGGTGGCATCATAATACTGCAATTATTTGATATAATAAAAGGTATTATTTCTCTGTGTAAATCTCACCCCAATCCAAGTAACCAATTTGGCTCATTGATTCTTCCTACCAGGAGTATCCATCCACCAATGATTTTCTGTAAATCTAAACCATGATAATAAGGAGACCAGGCCATGTTCATTATTTGTTACCTCCATCAAAGGCAATGTATCAAGGATACATTTGACCTTATTATCTTTAACTTAGTGTTAAATTTATAATAACATTCATGAGGATGTTTAACTCTAACACATGACACCAGACCCAGATTAAAACCATTAGCGAGCAAAATCAACATATAATTATTTTAGGAGTTCAGGCTGCTGCAGATAGCTTGCAAAATCAGCCTAGAATTAGATGAGAAATTTTAAAAATACAGAGAACCAAAGTGAATGTTGGTGTAAAAGAAGCATTGCAGTAAAGATAAAGTGTGGTAGATACAACTACCAAAACGCTTTCTTGAGTAAGACAGATAAGCAAGATTTGGTGTTTCTGTTTATTGGGATTGTGTTGATTAATGCAAGAGGGGTTTTGGAAAAACCATGTAAGACATACTACATTTAAACAGGAAACAGATGGCCCTTAACTGGGCATGCAGGTGAGGAAACAGTGGCTTCCTAATTTCACTGAGCCAGCAAAACAAGAAGAAATGTAATGCCCTCTTTGTTCCCTCCACTCCAGTATTCACTGGATTAAATATTACTTTTTAACTTTTTAAAATGTCTTTTAATTTTTTTTACAGACACTCATAACAAGATTATGCTCTGACCATGGGCTCATTTCTGATGTGTAATCTTTTTTATTGTGTATTTTCAGAGAAGCAAACCATTCCTGCTGAATTACACATATGGTGGTACTACAGCAAACAACAGAAATCTGTGCAAAGTCAACTATTTGCAAAGCATGATGGGCCTGGAAGAAACCACAATAATTTATAGAATGCATTAAAACTGGATTGCAAGGAAATTTATGATAGGCAGACGCACAATAATGAAAAAAACACAAAGATTAATTAACATAAAAATTCTAGCTGTCATATTTCTCTAAGTAGAAATAATTACAAGGCAATTTTATTTCACTGTGTGAACCTCCAAATGGGCTCAGAGTAAAGTCAACATGAAAATGAAAGTCACCTTTAGACTAGTAAAAGAACAGGTCTCAAACTATCTGGGTGGGCTGGTAGTAATGAAATTTCTTTGTAAAATACAATTGCACTGGTAACAGCATGAAGTTAAGGACATAAANTATGTATGTAACAGTGTATAATCATATATATATTTATTTATTTACCCCACATGAATATACAAAATCAAACACAAAAGGCCATATCTTAGGTACCAAGTGGAATGACACCAAGTTTCAGTGTAAAAGAAGAATTTTCCCCAGAATTTTAAGTTTAGTCTCTTTTGCATTGTTCTGAATGAGGAGGTACCAACTGAAGTCAGTAAAATCCCATCTCTGACACTGGGTAAGGGGAAAGATGAATATATTCCTCCAGCTAACCTGGAAAACAAAATCTATATATCTTTTTTTAAGTCACTCTGCATCTGCAACCTGTGGCTGGTGTTGTATCAGATATGGCTGATAACACTGAAGTGGGAAGTGGAATGTAATGTCGAGAAAATGTCTGTGACAGAGCACCGGGAAGCTGACCTGTATGCCCTGCTTTCATCCTCTCTAATTAAGCTGGAGCAGATACATTCCTTGTCAAAATTGATAGCTGGTGGCAGATCCAAATGAATTTTCACATATTTCTGATGATGTACAATACAGTCCTGTTGTTTATGCAGCATCATGCTGAATGCCAACATGATGCACCATACCATGTGAGACTGGCAAACTTACAAAGCAGAGTGGGAACAGTTTTAATGGCTTTCTTTCAGATTGGATTGTAGGTATCTGATCTAAATGTTAGGCGATTTCTCTTGAAGTACATATCAGTAAAGGTTGATGATTTAAACATCTCCAAATACTTTTAATCTCCAGATATTTTAGTGCCAAGTTCTTTTTAGTGAATATAATGGATTTCAATGTTGAGAGTGATGAAGAGGGTGGGGTTTTCATATACATGCAGCTCCAAGCTCCTTGAATGCCCTTTGAAATGTAGTAGAACAAAGATGCTTTCTTCTCTGATTTAGCCAAATGGAAGTGAGGGTTTATTTACATTTAGACTAATTTAAGGATATATCTCTTCCTCTGCATTGTATCTATAATATCATAGTTAGGAAATCCAAATGGATTTTATCGACTGTTCAAAATCTGTTTTTCAACTCATTACATTAACTATCTCATCAATTCTTAGCTAGTTTTCTATACATAAATATTTTGTTTGGAATCAAGTTCCCAAAATTTTTACCTAAAATTTTTCTCTTCAATTTATATTTTTATATTTTTTGACCATTTTTCCTTTATGCAAATTTTATTAAAATGTTATATTTCTAATAAATGAAGAGAAGGATTGTGGTCTTCTGGCTAGACCACAAGGCCAAAAAGAGAAGTATGAAATAAGCCTGTGGTTTCGTAACTTATGCCCGTCACATATCTGTTCCATTAGCATTGTTTCCCACTCCTATCATGGACCTCCAGCTTCCTTCTTCTGGCTTCTTATCCTGTGAGCTGCACTTTCTTGGACTTCAGTAATGTCACTTAAACATTTGCATGGATCATCTAGTAGTTCTTCTCTGCATTTTGGACTGCAAATCAGGAGTCAAAGGTATTTAATCCTCATTCACAGTTGGGTTCTTCAAGTTTTCCAGTCTTTCAGTCTAGTGTGTTACAATCTGCTTCACAGAACTGTTGTGATATGTCAGTAATTCATCTTTGTTATTAAAGCACATATGGGAGCAGTGATGATGCCCCCTCATTTATGTACATCTGAAGACTGAATCTTCAAACAATAGATCTGCACAAAAAGATCTCTGACATCTTGTATGACATTAAAGCAGCAAGGCAGCAGTCTCTGTGTAAAGTGCCACATTTTCAAAATCACCTCACCAATCAGCAGTTCCTAAAATTTGGCCTCAATTACATGAACTGAGCTCTTTGAAGGACCGTCCTGATTTGTATTGAATGTGCACATTAATCAAACATGGAGAGTGTGGCATGCTGACAATACTTTGTTCTGTAAAAATGTATCTGTGCTGATAATGCCTGAATTTGTTTTGCCCTGAACCAGCTGTGAACTCACACTGATGAGTGTGAAGTAGGTATGAGATTTTGTCAAATCAGAAAAGACTTTATTTTATACCCACTTTCAACCAGTGATGAACCTATGCAAGGAATAAAAATATGTGTGCTCTAACTAGTCCAAATCTTGCATATGGTTACACGTCTGTGTACTTTTTTTTGTAAAAGGATGAAGCGTAGTGGGAGGCTGTGCAGGTCTGTGCTACCACTGCTCAATGCAGGGCTCAGCAACTGAGCAGCTGAACAAAGCCAGCCTGTTCTGAAAGAGAAGAAGCAGTGGTTACTTAAAATGAAAAAGATGAATATCATGAGCAGGTTCCTTAGGGCAAGCTCAGGGTAGAGTGAAACAGCCATGTAAGTTGTAGTAAATAAAGGAAAAGTCATTTGTAAGTCTTATAAATACAATACCATTATTAACTTCAGTAATAAATAAAATATGCTGTGCTATCCGCAATGGTTACACGCATTGAGACTATTATTTTTGGTGACTAGTTGTAAAGGTTCTGGTGCATTGCTGAAATAACAGCTGAAATAGCTGAAACCGAGGGTCTGGGTACTGACGAGCCTTTTCCTTCTCCAGGCTTCTTTTCACTGCCTATTGTTCAGCAATTTTTATAGACCTTGTAAAAACTGGAATTCCCTATCCTACTAATGAGACATTAATATGCAAAATGCAGTGATACAAAATGCAATATTTTTATGGAATGAGCTATATTCAAGTAATCCTCACAACAGCAATATTCCCTGATCATCTCCGCTCCATGATTTTACCTTGCCTGACATTGGATTTGTGATGTGGTAAAATAAATGCATTAAGACTACAATTTAGCAAAAACTGACCAAGAATGTGTGAATCAACGAAAACTGAAACATTAATCTTTTATGTTGTGTGTTATTTTANATATAGATATATAGATATATAAACCAAACTTATTCAGGTTATTTGTTTTCAAAATATTATTCTAGGCATTGATGTCAGAAATAAGGAGAGATCGTGAATGTTGACAAAAATATATCCAAGAATACTCAGAAAAATTAAGAAGGAAATAAATAAAAGCTTGGTAGTGATTTGTAAATTGCAATAAGCAATTCAAGAAACACTAAAAATAGAAGCAGCAGTGGCATATGCAGTATTTGAACATCCTATCTTTTGTGTCTGTGCCGTCAAAGACCAATACAAACACAGTATGCTGTACCTAGAGAATCACTTGGTGCAAAAACACTACATATTTAACAATCTAGATGTTCAGTTATGATGAATGTCAACAAAAGCAGCCAAAAGAATGACCCTCCTGACTACACTTCAAAATCTTGCCAAGAAATGCATTCCCTATACTGTCATAAACAATCTATTTACCTTCATTGTCTATTGAGAAACATTTCCAATCCATTCTTCTGAAGCACATAATATTGACATACACTGAGATAACAATAGGTAGCCTAAAATAAAATCCATTTGGATTAACTCTTAGGTTCAATGTCTATTTTCCTAATAGAAGTAGTAGTATTAGCAGTAGTAGTAGTAGTAGTAGTAGTAGTCTCCTACTTTCCTGAAGTGATTTTTAATTGTCATAAGCAGTCATCAAATGCTGTGAAGTGCTTCAGGTGTTTCCACTTTGGAAACCCAGCTGTGTCTTGGCAGTATTATCATTTTCCAGTTATGACACAGCTTTCCTGTGCAGAGGTGATACTCCTAAATTGGCAGTGTAGTCTGAAAAAAAACCCCAAAAACAAGAGAGTTGTTTCATCATGCAGCAGTCATAAAGAGGCTTTTTGTTATTTAGCTGAACTGGTAGAATTTGAGTCAGAGCATCCTGTCAGTTAGCAGTAAACAACTGATCCATAGTCTCCAAGAGCCCTGTATCTCTAAACATATTATTTATCAATCAATTTGCCTACTTAGTATTAACAGCTATACTGGCCATGTTTACAATGTCAGGAATGTTTACTGAATTAAGCATAGTTGTCATGCAGATAATAGTGTTAAACCATTGGTACTAATATCGACTCACTACAGTTTCCAACCATGCTTTTAATGTGTAGTATCTTAACACAGATAAATAGAACACATTAAAAACTTACTATAAATGTGGATTAATCAAATTGTGCTACATTTAACTGATGCCTAAGTCAAATAGGTGTTTCAGAAGAAAAAGGAAAGAGGTTCCACATGCATTAATGTTTCATCTTGGATTAGTGATGCGTCAACAGTCATGGAACACTTTCTAAATAAAATTTCAAGGCTTTTTTTTATGCTGAAGATTTTCTGAACATGTATCACATCTTGTCCAGTTCATAAGAGAGTCTTAACTTCTACCACATCCCTTTTACAGCTTGAAAGAGTTAAAAAAACATGACACATACATATTAGTCATAATTATAAAGGCAATTGTGTAAGCCAGGCACTAGGGCTCTGTGTCCATACTGTCACTAACTCTGATAATACACAGAAATACAGGTAGGTTTGTGACAATTATAATATACAGAAATGCAGATATGTCTAGAACAATTTCCAAGGAGGTAGGAATCATAGAGAAAGAAGTGATGAGAGAAGCAAATACAAACTCAGTTTTGTTTTTCTTTACTTGGTAAATTAGGAAGGGTTATTTCTAAAAACATCAACTTTTTAAATACTGTGTACAATATTCATTCCAAGATACTACATTGCTAAGACATCTCTCTGAGTCACAATAGCTGAATTATGCAGTGTCTTCCCAAATAAATACTCAGAGCCCCAGCACCTGCTGCCTGAAGTCTGGAAGGAAATGCATTTGTGAGTAAGGTAAAAATCTCTCAGGGAAACTGGCAGTATCACCCAAGAATCTTCAAGACGTAGGGAAAAGTGTGTCATTTTCTCACCAATAATCTGCACTTTTATCTTACATGAAACAATTTTTCACAAAAAAGTCTGCACTCCTTGTACTTGATAAAGAAGAAGAATTAGAAATAGGTCCAATTTCCTTTTGAAAAGCAGGCTTCTTCTGCTTTTGATTGGCCTTTTCTGTACCCTCTATACAAGAAGACAGATAATAAATATAATGATTTGTATTGAAAAGAAAACTGTAAGGATAATGGCCCAAACAGTGTAGGGTTTTTTTATAATGTTACCATAGTAAATAATAGCAGCATAGTTCATATGGTTATAGTTATGGCTGCATCCGTGTTTCCATTATAAATCCTGTTTTTCACAAGTTTATAATTTCATTTTAATACATTTTCCCTTGGATGAACTACAACATAGAAGGTTTCAACAAGGAATCCTTTTTCTTTAATTAAAAAAAAATCCAATTTTTTGGCTAGTCTCAAGCCATCTGTTAATCAAAAAGAACAGTTTACTTGTTTATAACAATGTTTTGCACCATCTAACAGAAAAAAAACCCAACTTCAAATGAAGTAATGAAACGAGGCAATTGATTAACCTATAGCAAACTGTCATCAGTCTTGATTGTGAAAAAGTTTTTTTCTCATCTGCTGAATGTACTTTTTGACTACACATACTAATACCTCCTCCAAGCCCCCATTCTGCAGTTAAGCATATGCTTAAACTCCCTCTTCAATAGGAATGCATTTCAAAGCTCAGGCCCAAGAAATATATGCATATTTAATTTAATGGTAGTGTTGAAAATAATTCAATCCTCTCCAATCAGCATGTGGTTTTACTGACTTCTGCATGTCTAACAGCAATGTATTTTTGTGTCCGTGTAGTAATGATCAAATATTGCTTTCTTCCCTCCACACTAGTCCTGTATCTTGATGGGCATGTTTTCTAATCAAGGAAAGGTAAAGGTAAACCTGAATATCTGCTTAATCCTACAATGCCTCTGCAGACAGCACTTACTAATTTCACAAAGTATTTTACACTGCATGGCCTGAGCAAAATGATGGCTTGTTTACCACGTATTCATTTGATTGGTCTGTGTCATAGCTGTGGAATTACTTAAATGCAGAGACATGTGTTAATAGGGAATTATTCATTAAGTATAATGGCAATGGATCTATTTTACTACATATTAATATACTATAGTGTTTCACAGTACTGTGCTGATCCATTTTATTTTACATGGTTAGATATCAGTGACACAATTTATTTGTGACAGAATTTAACACTCTAAATATAAAAAATAGTATTTCATCACTGAATAACAATATATAAATATCAGAGGTGAAGGGAGACACAAAATTTTAGGCAGCCATGTTTAGGAAATTTGGAAAAGATGTCTGGAAAAGATGTCCTGTAAACAAATCAAAACCCAAACCTGGGCAAGCACCAAAGCATCAAAGGCCCCCAGCAAGAGCCACTCTGCAACAAGCCTTCCAGTTTCTCCTTTTTAGAAAGAGGAATATCTTCTGCATTACCCAAAGACTCTCTGCAGCTGCTGAGACCATCACAGTCTTCTGCAAAGTGGGGGTGGGATAATCCTGTTGAGGGGAGGTGGGATAACTCTGCTGTCGTATGCAGGGAAGCAGCATTGTGCTAAGACTTCTCAAGTGCTCCATGGATTATGAGGACTCTGTCTGTGAATATACTTTACATTCAGGGTGCTGGATGAATTCTGGTCTAAAAATAGGATTCAGCTTTTATTCTTTCATACAGCACACCAGACTCATTCTTGGCCTTTTTCCTGCATTAGAGCATCTGCACTTACTCATATTCAGTGGAGTTGCTGCCTTCCCACTGCTCAAGAATGCCCCATGCCAAAAAAATGGTTTATGCCAACTGCTGGTGTCAGTAGGGGGGACTCAGGGTGAGTGAAAGGGACACTGCAAAGCTATGGGGCAGCAATATGGGGCCATCACTAGGCCATGGGACTCCCCTCACATAGTCACATTCTTCATCTCATCCTCTTCCTCCCTGCTTGCTCTGAAGTGTGGTCCCATGTACTCGGAATCCAGTAACTAAAGAGAGCACTGTGCTAGGGACATTACAGCTAAAAGGAGAATACTAATAAAACATAGGAGCCTCCATATTACCACTTGCCTGCATGATGAACAGCTCTACAAATGTTAATTTCTGAAATGTTACTAGAAGTACAAACAGTACATATTGCTTCAGTGCTGCTGCACACGACTTGTGCATTTAGGGGGAATGTGTTTAGCTTTTCTATTTATTTACTAGGGACAAAAATTTTAACGACATGAAATATTTTGCTTGTATGATATGAACACCAATAGTTTAACATAAACTATGGAAGGAATCCAGGCTGTGTTGACATATTTTATGAATGTTATGGGATGCCAGATTGGAGGTGTACATCTGTGTGGGTTGGCCAGTCATCCCACTGCCGTCTGTGTATCTGTATGCTTAAATGAATTAGCTATTATAAAAACACTGCATAAACAAGTTTAATGCTGTACACTTTCCTTTTGCTGATCTAAATATATCTGAATTGCAGCAAAGCAAGCTAACAATGATATTCAATTATTCTTTCACTACTCTTACGTAAAAAGTTGGAAAGCTGTGCACCTTGAACTGCTTCATCTCCAGCACTGATGGAGTCCCTTTGACTCCATCTCCCTCCATGCCATTGGCAGCAATCTTCTTGCAGCCCCTCATGGCAGGAGGTACCACTGCATAATACTGCAGTCAAAATCATTACCCAGTGACTGCCATCCACAAGGTCATTCAAGGTCACTGAAATCTCTTCCAACCTGCTCTGCCTGGAGCAATGACTGCCAGAAAGCAGCACCAGATTGCCCAGCTACCAGTGCCAGGATACCAATATAGAAGTCAGGAGCAGTGAGATACCTTAGGGATTCCTCATACCTGAGGCCATCGTGCTGGCTGTAAAGTCAGACATGGGAATTGTAAAGAAATCACAAAGAAATACATTTTTCTCCTGCGTATCTGAAAATGCTACAACAACTCTTTGTTGCTACTTTCTTTTTGCACAGCACATAGCAACAAAGGCTTTGGGTTCAATTATTGTAACATTTACATTTGCCAGAGGATAAACATAGGAGCCTTAGTGCTCAACACACTCGGTTAGAAGTGGGATACTCAGCACTGAGACAAATCACAGAGGAACAGGAAAATCAAGCAGTTTCTATCTCACTGTATGAATAAACATTTATAAGCTTGACTTTATGCATCTTGTTCTGAATATACTGGTCAAATGGAATAAAAAAGGATTAGAAGAAAAGTTTCTGTGTTTATTTAGAGAATATGATCTTTGAGTCAGATAAGAAACAATAAAACATTTTGAACTTTTTTTCAGCTAACAGTTTGTAGGCTAATTTTGAATTTGAATTTGTTCCAAGCATGATAGCTTAAATTTGCCCCAGATGGACTTTCAGTTCTGTTCAAATCGCTTGACAGCACCATAACAGCCATTTGTAACTAAGTCTGCAGAAATGGGCTGGCACTTGCAGCCTACTAGTGTTTCTGATATTTTTGTATGGGAAAAGCACCCATAAATCACAGTGCATTAAAAAGGCATACACATCTCAAGCAAACATCATGGAGAATCCATTGTCCTGTATATAAGTATACAAATGAGTGCAAAGCATCACTTAAATTTTATATAAGGCACATATTTTTTGGAAGGCAACCAATGCAGTTTCACATGCTGTACTTTTTCTAATCTGACTGACTCACAGTCTTGTGATAGTGAGATAAGCTAGGTAGGCAAATTTTTACAGAGTTGCAATTACTGAAATTGTCATTACGCTGCTCACTGTAAAATAAATATAGATAGAAGTGAAATTATGCACAGGCTAGAAGTAGAAAGTGTTTTGCTTCTGTTTGCTAAATTAATCTCTTCCTAAATGGCTGCAGGCCAGGTAGGTTAGCATTTGTGGTTTCAAAGGTTTTCAGCGCTTGCAATGAGCCATGAAATTACTGCATGCTGCTGAAAATGGCAGCTGATGAAAGGAAAAGAGCGAATCCCAAAGGCAGAAAGACAGGAGGAAGCAAAATTACAGGCAGAAAGTCTGATTTTTGATGTTGCTCATTGTGAAATGTACACCCAAACTTTTAATAAAACATAAAACATTAATAAACCTGCTAACAATTCCTTACAATTTCTTTTGAAGTCTCAGTATAATTTCTGAATACTTATTAAAACAGGCAATGATTCAATGGTGGCTGAGCAGTTTCTGTCTGCCGGATATGGTATATTGGTATACTAGTGACTTTTGAAATTAGATTTTTATTGATGTTTTTTAATTGAATTATCCAAAGAATTGATGTATTCTGTTAATAATGTGACCCTAAACTCTTGAATTGTTGATCAGGTTTAACTAATATTAAATTAGATATTCAATGGCAAAACATACTGTATGATCAATGCTGTTTTACCATTCCAAATCCTCTCAACTTGGTTGGGAAAATAAATGTGTCTTCAGCTAATCATATTGCTGACAGCTACTTTATTATATTACACGTATATGCCACAAGAATGACAGTGTTACTTCTGGGGAGGGATAAAATAATGATTTTAAGCACTAAGAAAGAGGATACTAGTAGAGGAATCATGCACAGCAGTAGCCTGGATACTTTAGTACCATTTCAGTTTAAAAGAAACATGCAAATGACAAGCCCTTTGGGTCAGTATCATGTGACCAATTCTTTGGCTGCATTATATACTACTTTCAAAGACTCATAACATGGTAGGATCATTTGTAATTTCTTTGTAATTATTAAAGCACCATTTTTGATAGAAGAAGCTTGTTGACAAAAAAGAAACAAACAAACAAACAAAAACAAAGCAATTTTCAAGGACTTAACATTAAGAAATTGTGTTTCTATTAAAAAATACTGAACAAATTAATGAATTATCCTTGAATATGGTTATATTCTCAAGGGCTCTGTGCAGATAACTTGCTTATTGTGATCAACCCCAATGTACTTTGGGGCACCTCCTTGCAGAAATAAGCCTGCATCCAGTACCTTTGGAGACTGAAGAAGCTTATACCTTTCTGACATGATTGCTTGCGTAAATCAGTGTCTGTTTTTGTGGGCCCTTTAAACAGACAGATTTGAATCAGGCAATACAAGCAGACAAGAACTGAATCACTATTATGTCTACAAGGCATGGAAATTAAGGTCACATCCTAAAATTTCAGTGATAGAAAAGAGTGCCTTTAAAGATTTCTTTACCTTAACACAGTACTTCTGACCTGAATTGTCTCCCAAACTTTTAATAAGTGTTCTATAAGACACTGGAATTGTCTGCAGTTAAAGGTGGCCACTGGGAGTGCAGTGGATGTGGAGCAGGGAGAAGGTATTTTGGCAAAGTGACTTGGTCAAAGGCACTTCTGGAGATTCACAGGGCTCCTAGGGTCTGTTGGCTTTTAATGTATCATCCACCTAAGGAAGAAGCACACAGAAAATTGCATCCAGGTAATCACACTGCAATTTGAATGGAGACTTAGAAAAATCATAGCCTGCCTGAACTGTGTTGCCACTCTATCCCACACAGCAGAGCTGCTGCGGCCAAATAGCTTCCAAACAGAAGAATAAAGAGGGCAGGTAAAACTGCAGGAGGAATGTCACTGGTAAGAAGAAAGAAATTGCTAAATTGGAATCACAAGCATGTACATGCACACAAATTGGGATTTTGCGTGCATAAGTTCACTATGTGGTAATGCATGTGCAAAATGTCACGCCCTTATCTATTCAGTTGCTCATTCATACCACACTAATCACTGTCTCAGCACCTAATTTTGAAGACTATAAATATTTTATTATCCACACAAAAATCAGAGGTGGAAACTGAGCTCAAGCTGTGCCCTGAGGAAAATAAAGCAAATTGTGCCACATAATAAAAGATAGATATACGAAACCATTGCATGGACATAATTCATATTCATATTGAGGAGTCCTATATTAGATCTAGAGTAATCACATTATTCGTTATATACTGTATGCTATAGAAATAGAAAGTCTATACTACATACATATACTGTAGCATAAGAAGCATTTTAAATTATGTTTTTATTAAAAATTTAGAACATGCTTACCTCTCAATGTGATAGGAAGAATTTACTGCTGCACTACAGAAAAAGATAGCAGAGCACATGTCCAACATTTGAAATCAGAAAAAAAGAGAACGGAAGGAAGGAAGGAAGGAAGCAAGGAAGGAAGGAAGAAAGAAAGAAAGAAAGAACGAAAGAAAGAAAGAAAGAAAGAAAGAAAGAAAGAAAGAAAGAAAGAAAGAAAGAAAGAAAGTCAGAATCCCAGGAATAAAAGTCTATTTAAAAATACATGACAAAAAATTAGTTGAGAATAAAAGAATACTCTTGAGTTTTGGGCTGAATTCTGCTGAGGTCCCATTTAAAAAATAAAAATGCTGTTAGAAATGAAGATAAAGAAATCTACAGCTGAGGCAAGCTAAATACTTTCAATGCCACTCTTTCTTCCTAGTAATGTAGAAGAGAATTTTTGGGTGGATGCTCCATAAGGAAACAGTATTATGTGTGATAAGTAAAGATATAGAGGTATGTATTATTTGATGGATTATTCTGTAATGAATGCATGGGGAATACCTAAGTGAATTTGGGCAGAGAAATAAATTAATTCCATATGTAGAGCACTGCACAGAGTGGAAATACAATGCAGGCAGGACTTGAAGAGGAAGTTACAATTTACATGCAGTTTCTGTGAGGAAGAAAAGGGGCAGAAGGAAAGAAGGCACCTAAATCACTCATCAGGCCATGCATTGTCTCCCTGAATCAAGAGAAAATAGTTCTAACTCCCAAAACTGCCACTCTTTGCTACTGAAAGAGCATTAGGTGAAGATAGTTACTTTATCAGATTATGTGTGAGTTAAAACTGTGTGTGAGTATATGTTGTATGGGTGAACTGAACATTAGAGCTTGCCTGCAAGTGTTTTGCTACTGAAGATTTAAGTCTGATGCTATACATTCTTTACTACCACCAAGTAAAGAATTAAATATAGTGATTACACCAAGGACTTACACATTGTGCAAAAGTAAATAGGTCTATACTGCTGTGAAGCAAAGCAGTCTGCAATTCTGCCAAAATGATAGGAAGCATTTTCCAACTAGATTGCCACTTTTCTTTGTGGTGCTGTGGGCTCACACACTCCCTCAGCAAGATTCATTTTGAAGATGGAGAGGTTTGACTAAGTGATTTGATTAAAAGTGATTAAAATCAAAGCTATTTCTTCCTCTCTAGCAGGTGGAGTTTCATAGCAAATGGCTTCATAGAAACATGGGTTTATTTCATTTAATTTGACCTCCTCTCTCTCATGCACTGTATTAGAAATGAAAATGAATCTCAAAACAAATCTCCAAAGAGCTGCCATGACCTGTACAGTTTCACCTCACAGTATGCCCAAGGCAGCTCGAAGATCTCCATTTTGCCCTACCGTAGTTATCTTTGAAAACTGATTCTTTCCTGTGGGAAGCAGATTTCATTTATTCCCTGTAGGATAAAATCATCTGTCTTCATCTATTGTTACTAACACAACTCAGTTCAATTTGTTTAGTTGCAGATATTTTGCAGCAGAAATTGCAACTAAATGTAGGAACCTTATGTGATATGATACAGCTTTCCCCCACATGAATTAAAAAAGCTCAGAAGATTTTGGCATCGCTGAATTTGAAGCTGAACCATTGCTTTACTCTTGCACAAGATTGTTAATATGTGCCCAGATGACATCTTCATCTACCTATGTACATGAATATTCTCAAAACGAAGCTGTTATAGGCTTGGTGCAACTATTACTGAAACACTGAACCTCAAAAGGTTGCAAGGAGCTTGGTAAAGGGCCACAGGAATGATTGATAATGTTGATCTCACCTGGTACAGAGATACAAAGCTTTATTTCTTCAGTTTGTCAAAGAGAAGGTGAAAAAAGCAACTTGATCAGAGTCTGTAAGTAAGTACTGAGGCAAAAGGTCTGTTCTTGCAGAGGGCTATTTCTACCTTCAAAGAGTGAACAAAATTCAGTATATGGCAGGTAAAGCCATAAGAATGTCAAGTAGAAATGGCATAATGTTCTAAACACTGGTACAAGAAGTTCTTACCTAAGGATGTGTTAGACACCACTGGGAATGCTACACTTGATATCTTTCTAAAGGCTACACTTCATCACAAATTCATTGAAAGCAGTGAAGTTATAGCTTCTATTTTATGAAGAAAGTCAAGTTAAATTATCATTGTGTGTCTTCTAGTTAGGAAAAAAAAAAAAAAGCAGATCTATGGGCAAACAAAAGAACAGGTGGCAGTTATAAGAACAAACAAATCAGAGAAAAAAATTAGCCAAGCCAAGCCAAACCATTGTGACTTCTTCTTGTTGATTATTCAGGCCACATGTTCCCTTTTCAAAATTTGCCAAATCATTTGTGCTCACATAGGAGCCGATCATACTCAAATAGATCACATATTTCCACTCATAAAGTAGTGGAACAGTTCAGTTTTGAACTGTTAAAATGATATTTAGTCAACAGAAAAGACAAAAGTACCCCCCCAGAGAAAAGTGCATCAGTCTGAAAACGAGTAAGACCCGTCTGTTTCTGAAAGCAGCAGTACACCTAGGAGTGAAATAGCCAAGGCACACTCAGCTTCAGCCCAAAGAGCCAATGCCTGCTCCTGATGTGCTGGATGGAGCCAGATGTCAGCACAAGCCATCAGCAAAACTTCACCTCATATCTCCATGTTCCTTGTGATATCCCTGAGCTGCACTGTTATCACAGTTCACCAAGGCTCTATGAGGGAAGAAAGATGAAACAGGCTGGAAAGGTTTCATGCTGTCACCTTCCACACAGATATTCTGCTCCCAGTTACCTGTACATGCTGCCACTGCTGGGGAGCTGCTTGGCAAAGTTGCTACTCTGGGAAACAGTGCTAGGTACTAATGGTAAAGACAGCCTCAACTAAAGGTCTACCTTCATCTGAAACACAAGCATGAAGACATTTTTGCCTGAAGCAAAGAAATAACCTAAACTCATGACTCCACTGATAACTCCCCCCATGCACACTTATGACAATATCATGTCGAAGGAAATATAAATATAATTTAATTTTTTTAAATGCATTTCCTTCTAATACTGACTTTGGTGTTGCTCTCTCGATGCAGCTGTGTGCAGGAGCACAGCAGGTTAAAGCTGTCCCAGCTGCCTCTGGTGAGCGAGCAGGGACTCCAGGAGGCTGAGGACTTTATCCTGCTTGCTCAGGGCTTTGCTAATTGCCAACCAAGGGATGGCTTTGTTATCTTGATTTGTGTTTGCAAAGGCCCTCTCCTACTGAACAGACCTCACTACCTTTTGTTACATTTATTTCTACTTAGTTATTTACCAGCCTCTGTTTCACTACCTACCTGGGTCATGGCCCCTGGATGAATGAGTGGAAAGTGAAAGACTCATGTATGCATTCAACATGTGACAAAAAGGGACAAACTCCAAGCAGGACTAGGGAAAAGGCATATTCAAAAATCATTCAGAATGGTTAAACACAGACAAACGGGGAAATCTACATTTGCTTTTGTCAAACTAAAGGAACATATGTATGAATTGTCATTTACTTTCAGGACCCAGTTCTGCTTTCCCTAAAATCATAAATAAAAAGGACAAACATTTATATAAATATATATATATGTAAATCAATCCTCCAAATGGTCACCCCTTCATATGTTGCCATGTGTCCTGGGATATGATATTATGTCCAGGTAAATGAAGTGTGTTTTCTATGATAGTGCAAAATTCCTGCTGGTTTGCAGAAGATGTTATCACATGTATTCTGAGTTTTTACATCTTTAGCAAATGGTTGCCTTTCATCAATACATTTCTCCAACGTGTTCAGACTAAGAAAATAATAATAATTATGTGGAAATAGAGGGAATTGAGGGAATTCAAAGAATAGAATATCTGAAACTCTGTAAAGGAGAGAATATCTCCTTATGAATAGCCTCAGTAGAGATCAATTTATCAAAACCCAAGAATGACATTCAAGGTATTTAGAAAGACTATAAAGATGTTTTATGGAGATGGCACAGGGAAAAAAAATACCCCTCTCTTATGAGCAGGGAGTTCAACTTAGAATTTCAAATTAACTTATTGTATGATGCATTATTTAATAAATGTTAGCATTAATTTTTGAAGAGTTCAATTTGCATAGTATTACTGGGCCAAATGGTTGATGAGGATCAAAATTAAAGAAAGATGCACCATTCTTTTGGCTAAAAAAGAAATATCAAACAGAGTCAAACTCTCATCATTACACAGAATAAAGGTGGCCTCCAACTGCCAAAAATATCACTCTCTGTGACAGAGATATTTAAAGTTCTGGTAATATTTAAATCAAATTTCTTGTAGTCTGACCCTATACAGAAGTTCAAGATCCTCTCCTAGACTCAGTTAAAATATTTTAAGAATAAAAGTTTCTAGCCTAGGAAAAGGATACAGTGAAAGAGAAGTAAGTTGGAGCTTCTTTTAGGTCAATATCTGATGTAAGTGTTCATCATATCATCTATTACTCACTTTCTGATTTTTTCATGAAAAATATTTGAGCAAAAGTATTAGCATTTACTTACCCTGCCAGCTATATACATTATACTAAATAATATTACAGCTACAAATAAACATTGGCATTTAGAAGAAATGAACCATAAAAGATGGTCTTCTAGATTCATGGATTATTATGCTGAAAGAGATGATTGTGACCCTCTAGTCTGACCTTCTGCATAATGCAGGCCACAGGACTTCTTTGAATTAATTTGTTATTGAACCAGGGCATCTCCAATAGACTTAGAGTTCAAAAGCTCCCATAGCCTACCACCTTTTCCATGGTACACAGAGGTCCTCCATGCAGATCCTAGTTTGCCACACCACCTTTGCTGCTGTATTCAGAGAAAAAGATTAAATTAAATATTTTTCAAAATATTTTTCATACCCCTGAAGATTATTTTGTGAAAAAAACTCCAACCAACACACCCCTAAATGAAAAAATGCTAAGAATTTCCAGTCTTTCATCAAAGATTTTAAAATGTGTATCAAAGTATGTTTTGATGAGAGAGTGAAGGGAGGAGTTGTTAGAAAAAATGGTCCAGTATAAGACTTCAGCTATTCTCTTTCAACCTCAGCACAATTGCCTTCAGGGACAAAAATTAGTTTCTTTTCTGATGTGCCATTTTGGAAAGACCCAAACCCTCAGCTGACCTAGGCTGACATCACCATAGGGGATAGAGGGTTTCTCCCTCATCTTCATGCCTCTTGAATCCTGTCTGCTTTGTCACAGCCATGAAAAGGCACTTCAGATGCTGTTAAGAGAAATTGAAGCTGAGTACAATACTGATGAACCATTTCTAGCTTTGGACCAGGACTGCATTGTAGTTGGGACTGCACAAAATGGAGCAGAAGGAAAATCATATCATAAAGACAATGTTTTGGAGACAAAAAGGGGATAGCATGTAGTTTCAATGTCATCTTTTCTTATCCTGGAGGTCCAGCTTAGAAGAAAGCACAAAAACTGAGTGGACACTGGCTGGGCCTTCTATATGAAGACAAGTAGGGCTTTTTTTCTGAGGTGATAAAGAGTAGAGAATACTTGAAGACCTGTATGGAGAGGATTCTCTTGAAAACCTGCCATTCCTGCAAGGATCTGCAAAACAGTTGTTACAATGACCGGTACTGTTTCATTATTTTCTTGAGCTTCCCTAGCTGCCTGCACCATCTGTTATTTTTCAGACTTCCAATGCCATAATATGTAAAGCTGACCCATGGCTTGGACATGAAAACTAAAAATCAAAGACATGAGGCAAAGATCATGTCCATATTAGTGGTGTGAATAGCAGACAGAATGGTGCTCATGCTTATAGCAATACAGAAAAGTCCGGGGCAGAAAAGAACAAGGTTTTTCTTAGTCATGTTGCACTCGAGTCGAAAGCCACTTCCATGAACAGATATAAAGGTTTCGCTTTTCAACACAAAGATCAGTTTCAGGACAGAGCATTAGAGATAAATGTATCTGATTCATCAGCACAGAGATGGTAACTGAGGTTGGGTTATTTAACTAAATTGCCAAGGTATCAGATGCTGAGGAAGTGTTACAGCACTAATGTCTTCCAAGAGTAGAGCTGACACACAGCATAACATTGAGAGGCCAATGTCCATGGAAGCTTTATCTGGTATTGAATGTTATGGTTCGTTTTATCAGAATGGTACACTGTACTCATAGCCTGTGCTTTTTCCTGGCTACCCATCTACTACCAGGTCAAAGTGTTGGTTATAATCTTTAAATCCCTACAAAGCTTTAGGGTCTGCAGCTCTGGAGACTGTCTCTCTATTTTATATTCTTACAGAAAAGTTAATCCTAGTTATGGCTGTTTCAGGTAATGGGGAAAAAGAAGTAAAGGATGCTGTTTAATGAAGCCACAACTCAATTTATTTGAGAACTATTACCTGCACCCATTAAGCCATTTCTAAATCTTTCCCAACTGAAGAGGACTGCCACTGACTACACTCCACTGAGCCACTGGACTTGTTTGTGCCTTAGATACTAGAAATTGGAATCCATAGCACTATTTTGTTAAGAGATATCTTTCCCTGAAGCCATTTCCAATGTAGATTCATGAGGAAATATTTTCCACCAAGCCTCATTAGAAAAGCCTCATTAGAGAACTCTCTAAGATAAATTTTGGTTAATAGTAAATAGGTAACATCATGACTGATTAACTAGCCAGGGTAAAACAACATATCCTATATTGAGCAGTATAAAGGTGAGAGGAACAATATTTTGGAAGCATCTTATGTATATCTCCAGCTGAATATATTGATCTTGGAGTAAGGACCACTAATCCAGATATGCGAGCAGGATCAGACTTTGGAAAGACAGCAGAGGTTTTATCCCGTTCTGTACATAAATATACATCCAGTAGTACATAGGAGTCAAAGGGAACTGGGGAAGTGGGATGGGGGAGAAGGACCCTTAAAAAAACATGTCTTTCTCATTCCAGTTCAGTATACAAGACAACATTTTTTCTAGGAACTGTGGGTGCTCTACTGTCCAAAGCTATGTTAACATCAGAGTTACTACTTTGAAGAAGACTTCACTTCTGGTATGACAATGGCCAACAACTTGAGGTTTTTTTCTATGCTGTTTACCCAGTCACAAACTGAAGATGGTGAAACTTTCCTTAACCACAGTCCATCATATTTGAGAAGCCTTGGAAGTCCAGTGACATTCCCACTGACTGGAGAAGAGGAAGAATAATAAAGTTCCATTTTTTAATACAGGAAGAAAAGATGCAGGGAATACAGGCCAGTCAGTCTCCTACTTCTGTAACAGGCAAGATCATGCCACTGTTTAACATCTGTCCTTGCTGGTGACAAGGACAGTGGGATTGAGTACACCCTCAGCAGGTATGCTGGCGACACCAAGCTGTGTGCTGTGGTTGACATGCTGGAGGGAAGGAATGCCGTCCAGAAGGAGTTCGACAAGCCTGAGAGATGGGCCTGTGCAAATTTCACGAAGTTCATCAAGGCCAAGTGCATGCAGGACAGGGTAACCCCAACCACAAACACAGGCTGAGCAGAGAATGGATTGAGATCAGCACTGAGGAGAAGGATTCGGGGGTATTGATTGACAAGAAGCTCAACACAAGCTGTCAGTGCTCACTTGCAGTCCAGAAAACTAACTGTACCCTGAGCTGTATCAAAAGCAGCGTGGCCAGCAGATCGATGGAAGTGATTGTCCCCTTCCACTCCTCCCCCATGAAAGCCCACCTGGAGCTCTGGATCCAGCTCTGGAGACCCTGGCATAAGGGGCACATGGACTTCCTGGAGTGAGTCCAGAGAAGGGTCATGAAGATGATTTGAGGGATGAAGCACTTCTACCATGAAAAGAAGTTGAGAGACTTGTGCTTTTTCAGCCTGAAGAAGAAAAGGCTCTGTGCAGACACTATGGCAGACTTTCAGGACCTGAAGGGAACTACAAGAGTGTTGGAGAGGGATCTTTTTCAAGAGCACATAGTGATAGGACAGAGTGAAGGATGGCTTCAGATTGCAAGGGTGTAGGTTTTGATTAGAAATTAGGAAGAAATTTTTTATTGTGAGGGTGGTGAGGCACTGGGACTGGCTGCTTGGAGAAGATGTGGCTGCCCCACTCCTGGAAGAATTCAAGGGTGGGTTGGATAGGGTTTTGAGCAACCTGGTCCCGTGGAAGGTGTCCTGGCCCACAGAGGGGAGGTTGGAAGTAGGTGATATTTAAGGGCCCTTCCAACTCCATCCGTTCCATGTTTCTATGGTTCAGTGATGATTCTGTGAAGAAGCTTTGATATCTCTCTTGAAAAGTGCTAATTGACATTAAAAATGTGTGTAAATCTATTTGCATTTTGAAAATGCAAGCTAAGGTAGTAATAATCTTGTCCAAATTTGTTGTAGCTTGGCTTGCTGTTGCTACACCTGCAAAATCTGATAGTTGCCTCATTTCTAGTGAAGTTGGCGATGTATTTAGGAAGCTTTGAGCACATTTAAGCAGTAGGTACCCAAAAGTGTATTTTATGAAATAAGTATTTTATGGCAGATTATGCTAAGAAAGAATCTACCTGAGTACACCTGTGTTGAGAAATTTTTCCAACAAAAATGTCTCAGCAATTTGAAAAAGACCCTTATATATAATGCTAAAAGTAATTAAAACACTTTAAGAACAATTTCCTTGGCAAATTATCCTGCTTACGTGGCAACACTTTCCAAGTTACGCAACCACTTAAAAAATCCTTAATAGAAAAAAACCAAACAGCAGACCCATTATATTTGAAAATTTCTTTTATAACTTCATATCAATCCAAAACTAAATCCTTGAAGCTCTGGATGCCAAATTTCAAACTACTGTTAATTTTTGTTTAGTTTTTTTACTATTGGGCTTTAAAAACCAGTAATGAAATTTTATAAGGCAAGTAATTATCTAGTCTGATTATGGTGGTGCCCATGGATGCTGCTATAAAATATTCTTAAAATATGAATAGAAAAAATAAAAACTAATATAAAATAAAGAAATAAAGGTAAAAAGTGAACATTATTTTATGGTTTATACCACTAAGATATTAGAGACTGATTTTGACCGTTTAGATGTACTCTACTGAGCCTTTATAGATCTGCTCTTCCAATGGCCCTTGTTACTTACAGTAAAATTAATCTATTTGCATATCATTCCTCAAAAAAAAAGCCATTAATACACAACAGTGCAATGTGATCAAAGGCAATGAAGTTAAAACCTCCTCTGGTCAAGTTAATTTCAGACATTTTCTCTGTCACTAATAGACTAATGGGAATTATGACAGGTGTTGTTAAACTGTTAAATATATGAGCCTTGATACCATCTGAAGCACTTTTTTCTTTTTGCCTGAAGACCAGTATTTAGTAGCTTAGAGGAAAATACTATTTTACTTTCTTCTGTTAAAACAATGTGAAGTGGGAGTCCCATTAATAAAAGATGTCTGTTGAGAATAAATAATTCAAGTAGGGTGCTGTCAGCTGAAAGATGTTGTCACCCAATAAATAGTATCAGTTGCATTGTCCACTGGAGATTCAGAGAATTCTGGACCCAGTAGCCTATGGGGGTTAACTTCTTACAGCTATAGCAAGAGGGATAAAATGCACCATCTCCAAGAAAGTTGAAAATATCATTAGTTTATCCGAAAATCTTCAGAGTTCAGCTTTGCTCTCACAGGACTTGCTTCCTTCAGAGGAGGTCAGCCACCTCTGCAGTGCAGAGCCCTTGGCTCAAGATCCCAGGTCCCAGGGCCCCACATGGCAGCTGGGAGTCCTAGAACCTTTTGAAAGTGCTCGATGTACTGTCAGTTGTGTCAGAGACCACCAGAGAAGTTTTCAATTGCAAAAAAATAAAAGCACCTTTTGCAAGCCTTGGAGCATGAATGAAGTTTGACAGTACTGGAGATATGAACAAAAACTTTGAGGCTATTTGAGACATAAAGGATGCTCCTGTATTTCTTTTTAAAACTAGGCTGTTTTCTTCATCTTAGGGGCTCTGAACTCTCTGGGAAGGATCAACTGGGAACACTGTCTCAGCTTGAATCACTGACAGCATAGCCATTTCCAGTAACACTGCTGAATTATTACCCTGTATCTCTATTTCTTATGTATTACATTATTCAGAAAGGTAATAATCAGGAAAGAAACTAAAGAGCAAATGAGATTTCATTGCAAATATTGGAAACCCAAAAGCAAAGGTCAATAAACTGAGCTCACCAAACTTCAAAATGGCTTAATAGCATACTAAGAAAGTTAAACAGTTCGGAGAAATAAGCAAGTCTGTTCTACTATTGTGTTGGCAGGCCCTAGCTTGAGGAACAAATCACACATTTTCCAAGAAATTTGTTACTTTGCCATAGACAAGGCAAAAAGCCCTTGACAATCCAAGATGTATCCAGTCTAAGTATTAACATGTGACTTACATGAATTTGAATACCCATCTCCATTGTTGGTATTCCACATTACTGATTGTATTCTATGATCCAAGCTCTGCCTTTCAATATCTCTGCAAATCCTTGCATATCTCAGAAGATCTCTGCTGCACACATGCAGAAAGAACACTCTACTTATGCTGAATGGTAGGATAGAAAATCACAACAATTTGCATGCTAATATGGTTGTATGAGCGCTGTCTGATATATTTCATTAAAATAATTCCTGTTTTTACCATAAATCATAAGCAAAGAAAATTATTTATCATCATTTTTCAGTATATTTATTTAAAAGATTAGTTAAAATATTTTAGTTACTTGTATTAAACCTTAATAAGAGCCTATAGAAATTAAAAACAGGGGTTGTGAGATATCAATTAACATAAGAATCAATTTAATGGTAATTTAAATAGCTAACTTATAATTTTTGCATAATGAAGTGGCCTGTGGGCTTGAAGTCCTAATCATGACTAATTAATTTAAAGGATGTTTCTTTTTATTATCATTGAAATGTCTGACAGGTGATAAAACATTTAGGGTTGCAGACACAAACTTTTTACATCAGCTATAATATAAGGTGACAGGTTATATAAACCCTTTCTCTGGAAAATGAATATTTAAGGAAAATAGTGTTAAACAATTTGGATCAAATTCAGCTGTGGTAGAAATAGGTGAGAGTCCCATGAAAAAATGATTGCCTATGTGAAGGTTCAGTTTTATCCTATCTATCTTTCAGCAAGACCAAGACTGAAATTCTGGGATTCTTTGCTGTATGCACAGACTCTTATTGAAATGACTGTATGTATCATGCAGGGAAGTCTTCACCGGGTGACATTTTCAGTCAAATTTTTCTTTCATTTTCCTACCATGAATCAGAATAAAATTAAAAGGTGACCTAATCAAATTCGAATATGTGGTATCTTTTAAAGGAAACAATGAGTCAGTTTGAAGACAACTCTAGTTCTCTCCCCCTAAGACCTAGCAGTTGCAACCTGCAGTATGCTTGTATCTTCACCAGTTATCTGAGAGCTCTGTTTGTGCCCTGTGGGTCCAGCATCATGGCATTCTGTGTCAGCCTGCTCTCTCCTCCGCCTCCCACTGGATTGCTGCTCTGATGGCCCTGAGGTTAAAAAGGTTTTTCATATCCTTCAGTTCTTTCACTTGCAGGTAATCCAGGTTGTAGGAATCTCTAATAGCAGGGAAAGAGGGCAGGCCA
The DNA here is from genome assembly GCA_013400315.1 of Bombycilla garrulus. Classification (NCBI taxonomy): domain Eukaryota; kingdom Metazoa; phylum Chordata; class Aves; order Passeriformes; family Bombycillidae; genus Bombycilla; species Bombycilla garrulus. Next base: position 138,940 of record VXBU01006597.1, on the reverse strand, counting down.
CAGAGTACGGGAGGATAACACAACTCAGAGGTCTGTAGTCAGCACCAGATGGGAAATGGGGTGAGCCTTCAAAGGGCTGCCTAAGATGTGCCACCAGAGGTGAATCCGGAGCCCTCTCCCTGTGGTCAGGAGTTTGTTCTTATGGCCTTTTTTAACAGTCCGTGAAGGCAGCTTTTCCAAAGCAGGTATCAAGTCTCAATTGCTAGAGCAATGGAATAAAGCTGTATGGAAATTGAGACTAGGCTATCTCCAGAAGCTGCAGGAGCAGGATGGTACCAGGCTGTAAGGAGCACCTGTAATCTGAGGAACTCATGTAACTAGATAAGCTGTCAGAAAATTTTCAAGATTTGTCAGCTGTCACACAGCTCACAGAGCATGTAAGCAGCTTTCAGGAGTTCCAGTAACACTTCCCTCCATGCTGTGATTGACACGCTATGGGGAAACTTCTCAGGAACTTGTATGCACTCTTTTTGTTGGGCTAAAGAAGGAAAATTATTACTTAAGTGAAATCCAATATTAGACCCCTGCACATAGACTAACAAGTTAGTGTGTTGTCATGTTTCCCCAGGGCTAGGAAGGTTAACCTAGATTTTCACCTATGTCATCCAGGTGACTGAAGAAATGATTGGTTTTCTGCCCTCAGTTAAGGAATACTTAATGGCTAGACTGTCACTCAGCAAAGAATTGAAAATGCATAATTTTCTTACTGATAGGAAGATAAATATATTTAGAAATTAGATTTTTCAGATGCACTACTCACCGTTTTGTAGAATACCTTAACTTCAGCAATCCATATTAAAGTTTTTAAAAAATTCAATAAGATGAGACACTCCTTCATTAAGAAATTATTTCACATCATAGGCTCCAATAATAATAATAAAGTAGAAATTACTTAAACCATTAAAAATCTGAAAAAAAAAAGAAAAAAATACAACAGCAAAGGCAGGATCAGTAATGAAGTATTATGAAATTATTAGGACTACACAGATGAGGAGAGGAAACTTTTGTAGGAACCATGGGCATAAAACTGATCATTAGTTAGTAGTATATCTATGGACCATAGGTACATGAGAAAAAGCACAAACTACCGTACAGACAACAACGTATGGATGAGTAGAAGGCAAGATCTATATGAAAATCTTTACATCATGCCACATGATGTTTCATGAAGTTACATTATGTGCTGGTTTTGGCTGGGGTAAAATTATTTTTTCCACAGTGGCAGGTATGGGGGCTGTGTTTTGGCTTTGTGCTGAACATGGGGTTAATATAGAGATTTTATTTTTTTTAGCTGCGGAGCAGAGCTTACACATAACCAAGGCCTTTTCTGCTCTTTGTACTGCCACACTGGTGAGGAGACTGTGTGCACGAGAAACTGGGAGGACATCAGAAATCTGGGACAACTGAGGCTAACTGACCAAAGGGATATTCCAGAGCGTATGATGTCATGTTCAGTATATAATTTGGGGGGAAGAAGGAGGAAGGTGTGGGGTATTTGGAATGAAGGCATTTGTCTTCTCTTGTAACCACTGTATGTGACAGGCCCTGGTCTCCTGGAGATGGCTGAACACCTGCCTGCCCACTGGAAGCAGTCAATCAATTCTTTTACTTTGCTTGTTTGCATGTTTTTTACTTTCCCTGTTAAACGGCCTTTATCTAAATCCACAAGTTTTCCAGCTTTTATCCTCTGATTCTCTCTCCAGTCTTGCTGGTAGGAAAGTGAGTGAGCAGCTGTGAGATACTTGGTGGGTGGCTGGGGTTAAAACATGACAATGTAAATAAACACTTATAGCATAGTAGACTCCAAAAATATAAAATGCTGTACAACCCCCACAGCAAAGAGGGAGTATGGCAGGTTCTTTGTATTGCCGTAAATGCAACTAATACAAAGGAAGAATCCAAATGAAAACCACATTTTGTTTATAGAAAGATATTCAGCTAATTGTGTTCAGTTATTATCATAGAAATTGCATGTTTTCTGCTTTAGCTACATTCTGCCACAGTTAATAATTAAAACATAAACACGTGAAACACTAATTTAATAGCAGACTTTGTAATTACACAAGTACCGTAAATGTTTGTTTTGTAAACATATGTGAAATGCTTTTGTACATACTGTAATTAGCAAATCATAAAAATCAGAGACTACCTGAAAAGGAAAAACTGGCCTACTTTTTTCTTCTGAAACAACTGTAATTGTAAAGGAGCCGTCATCAAAACAGGTTTTTCAGGAAGCCTCAAATATCTAAGTGCAGAAGTTAGTCAACATATGTCTATTCACTATGCTAAAGTTTTGTTTTTAGAAAAATACAACTGTTGACTCAATAGGCTCATAGCTGTGGGAAGAAACCCTGCACAAGTGTGGCAGTGCTTGGGAGGTCACTGAGGAAAAGGCAGGACTGCCAAACCTGTTTTGAAGTCTGAAGAAAAGTGACAGTGACTCCAAGGACAAAGACCTTTACTTGGGCAGTCATGGGGAAGGATTTGGATTTACATCCTATGGTAGGTTTGTCAGTAAAAAAACATCAGGGGTTGGAAAACTTGTTTTCAAAGAACTTGCCTAGATTGTGCTTTTTTGTTGACACCTGGCTTGGTGTCTCTTCTTCTGTGTTTATCTGATGGCAAAGAGCAGTTGGGGAAACAAGTAAGGCAGAAAAGAGATCCAAAAGGAAATAATTTGCAGAAAGAAGGGAAGAAACATTACAGAAATAAATGGACTTTGTCACAGCAGAAGCCAGGCTAAGGAAAGCATTGAGGCCAGAAAGGAGAATGATCCACAAAGGCAGGTGGTAAGGCAAAGGATAAGGTAGAAACATTTGAAGATTTGAGATAGAAACGAAAAGAGTGAAGGCTTTCAGTAAGACAAAGAAAATGAGACAGGCTCCCAGTTTCTTGCCGACCCCTTTTTGCCTTTGATGCTCTTGTCATCCTCTTCAGCTTCCTAGGGAAAAGCTGGCAGCTTGGATGACCAGAAAAGCTCCCCTTAACACAACTCAGTCACCTTCCTCACAGGAAATTACTTTCATTTTCTTTTGCCACTCAGTTGTTTTCTTGTTTGTTTGTTTTTGAATCTTTGTATTCTTGCACCTGGACTTTATTTTATTTTACAACAGGGATGATGTTTTACAATACTTTTTAAAAGTGCTGTAAAGCACAGATGCTGTGCTGATTTTTCCCTCTCACCTATTACACACTTCCCCAGAGGACGTTACTGATAACTTTTTTGTCCATCAGGACTCTCTGGGCTCTAGAAACAGCCTTCTCTGGGTGAAGAAGCAGAATATCCACCCAGGCCTCCAGAGCTCAACCATCGCCCACCCTCTGGTTATTTTAAAACATTAGCCTAGTTTGTTATTCAGAAGGGACAACTTTTGGACACTGTTCTAATACATAATTAGGCTTGAGTGAACAATTTTAGGTATTTTTCATGATTTTTTTTCATTCAGGTCATCCTGCCTTCAACTAGAACCATCACCTCCCCTTCAAAGACTGTTTGAAAGCCAACTCTGTCAACACACTTCTCAAATCAGCATCCGAAGAACCAGACAAGCTGCTTCTATTGACTTCTGCTGCTGTTCCAGTACGTAAAACATCTTCTCATTTTGTATCCCGTCTTCACCTGCCCTTGTAGTCAAGTCGCCTCATTTCAATGTTTCCTTTGAAATCCACTCAATCATCAGCAGCTGAAATCTTTTCTGAAATCCATCCATGCTCAGTTCATGTATCCTGGTGAGCCTGCTCATTGATGCTTATCTTTGCACTGCTTTCATTGAACTAGGCTTTTACATTCACACCAAGGCTGCTCTGAGGGCTTACATACCTACATGCAAACAGTCCTGCACAGTGAAAAAAATTCAAAAGGAAGTAGTGCAAAAACACCCACTTCTGACTCTCTAAGGTCCAGACACTGCAACAGAGGATACGTGTTCAGATCTACATAGATAAAAGGAGAACGTCAAATGCATGCAAATTTCTCAATTCTTGTTGAGATGAGCATCAAAACCATACAGAGGACACTTGGATTTACTGTTACATTTTGTTTGTGCCTTGATCTTTTCCTAACAATTCCTTGCTTTCTGTTTTAGTTTTGTTAATTTGTTTGTTTTCAACAGCTACTGTGTGTTATGCTAATGTTTTCTTAGAATTACCTATTATGACTTTGGGATTTTTTTACTGTGTGGTAACAGCTCAGAATCTAATACCATGTTTGTAAAATTAAGCTTGTTTTTCTCCAACTGCATTACTCTGCATTTATTAGCACTGAATTTCATCTCCCATTTTACTGCCCAATTACTCAACACTGTGAGATCCTTCCACAGCTCTTCAGAACAAGCTTTCATTTTTACTACACTGAATAATTTAACATCATCAAGCTTTATCAGTCTCTACCACCTTTTCTAGATCCTGCAAAAATATGCTGAATAGAACAACCCTTAGCACAGGTCCCTGTATGGTGCACTATTTTCTTTCTTTTAACAACCATTTACTCCTACCTTTCTTTTGCTATCTTTTTAGAAGACGTTTATCTATGCTAGATATTTATCTTTTCTCACTAAACTGATCACAGGTAAGGTAAAGACTGGTGAAGCCTCTGAAATGTCAGAGCACTGTATCTGTTGCCTCATCCTTGTGCACATGCTCAATGAGTCTTTCAAATAGATTACCTGAGACATAAGTTCCCTGCGCAAAACCCGTATTAACATATCTGTCTATACTGGTCAAATTGTTTGCTGATTAAATTTCTTTCATGATAATTTCCACAAAACTTCCCAGCCAGGACATCAGACTCACAGAGCATTCAGGAGACTGTTTTGGAAACTGGCATCTTATTTGCAACCTTGTATTTCAAAGACATGGAGGAAGGAAGATCCATGTGGTAAGTCATGCTCTGTAAACAGAAGGTCAAAATTTTTGCGGTACAGTTTCATCATAATATGTACCCATATACATACAATCCCCATCTGAAGATTTGTTACTGTTATAGAATATTACATTAGAGAGTACCAATATATATATTATATAATATCAACACATCAGCACATTTTCTGACATTTTGGGTTCATGTAGACTCTCTAAGGCATTTGCCACAAAGGTTCTAGTGTCGAAACCTCTTTACAGTGTATGTAAGTGCAAATAAATTCTTCAGCTTTCCAGCAACAGACAAATTTCTTGTAAGTGTTTGCTGCACACTCTGATCAACTATTGGTCCCTAAGATCCCTGAGAACATCAGAAAAGCTCTTTGGTCCTGAAATACTCATAAAAAATTTTGGTGATTAAAATTAACAAGTTTAGCAAATGTCCCATATGCAATGTTTTACTTTTCCAGCCCTTCCTTTATCTCTCTGGCATTTTGTTATATGCTACGTGCCCCAGACACAGTGATAATCTGTGACACTTGCAAGCACTACCTTTGTCACTTTATGATTGGAACCAAAGGCATTGAAGCATTCAGAAGAGTTAACAGCTAAGAATGGGTCCAAGATCTCTGGCAGGTTTCAGGATCTGCTGGATGACTGAGGCTGTTTCATGGGTCTCTCTGCAGAAGGTTATACATGCTTAGCTGATGATGTGCTTCCCTCTCATATCCTTTTCTTTCCAAGGGTGTGTCCCTCCTAATAATTTACTGTTTTTTCAGTGGGTGGTTTTAACAGAGGAGCCAATAAAAATAAAGGGCTTCTCCCAACATAGAGAGGAAATAAAGCAGAAAATTTTACCTTTACAAAAATAAGCTAAAGAGATCTTATAGCTTAGGCCACCTCTGCCTCACCATATGCTGCAGGCTGAGAGCACATAGGGCAGACCCCACATGTGCACATATACTCTGCTCTATGTTTAAACCATATACTATGATCAGACCAAGCCTCATTTGCTGAGCAGTCAAAACATTATGTCAAACCTTTATGGCTTTAAATTCTTGCCTTCGTTAAAATATCCACTATTATATTTCTTTAAGTACGAACTTGAGGAACTCCCTAAAGTCTATTTCAGACACCGTGGGGAAACAACTCTTTCACTAGCCACTATTCCATGAATATGTCTTTCCAGTGCAAGGTAAAATTGCAGCAATTGAATTTGAATTGTATTGACAGTAGTAAGATCCACACCATCTTTTTGGTAAGTTTTTTTTATATTTATCACAGATTCAGTGAGGGATAAAAATAAAAAATGTTGGTAAGAATATTATTAGAAAGATATTTTCCAATATGTTTTTAGTTCCTATCTTTTGCCCCAAAGAATATAGCATAGCCTTGTAAGTAAGAAAGAAAAACTTAATAAGCGTTAAAAATACCTGCCTGCAGAAGAAGGAGGAAATGAAATAAAGAATAACAATTTGCCACCTGCATTGTCTGCCTTTGAAGAAAAGAAAAAGTTCTCCTCTGGATATCTGGTATTAGGTCAAAGAAGCAAGCAAAAATTCAACAGGAGTCATTAAGGTTTGAGCTATTCAAAAAGAAGACACAAAAATAGAAAGGAGTGTCTGCTTTCTGCATAGCTCAGCTATATCACTTGTTTTTTTTCACTGTGTCTGCTTGTATCTTCTTCTCTACAGCTTTTATCCAGCTACCTTTCCTTCTGCTGTATACCGTTTTTTGCCATTCCATTTTCTCAGAAACTGGGCTCATGGTCCAAGTTCCAAGGCATCAGACGTGAGCTTCTCTTTCACTGAATATTTTGTCTCATGTATCACAAGTCTATTTTTTGTACAAGATGATTTGACTCAATACAGTCATATTTTCAGAAGCAATACTCTAGGGAATAAAGTATTTCTTTTACCATCATGTGACTTTTTAATCTGCACTATATTAATGAAAATTTTCATGGGAAGAAGCCCCACACTAACATTAGCAGAATACCTTTTAACTGAATATTCCAGGACTCTCTACTGGGGATTTGTTTAGAAATCAGAGCTGTCTGCAGCCCTTCATGTCAGATGATACTCAGCTAAGGTGCACTACATGAAACAGGAGTTCAGTTTTTCTCTCATCAGCAACATACACAGGAATTGATAGTTGAGGCAGTTTATGAACATAATAGAGCCCCAAGAGTGATTTTAAGCTTGTATTCACTACATGGCCATCTGCTGTTATTTTAAATAGAAGTTTTATTAACTTTTCCATTTTAACCACAGTATTTCTACTAAGACCACAATTAAATATTAACACTTCAACTTGAAAAAAAATTAATCATTCCTTTTCTACTAATAACACTTGGTCTTTGCTTCTGAACATGTCATAAATGTGATAAAGAAAGTGCTGGAGTACAAGGGAGGTTTCATCAGCAATCTGGTCAGTGAGGTTAGAAAATTTGTGTGTCATTTCTTTCAAGCGAAGAGTAATTAGGTTGTTTTGTGATGAGAAGAAAAATCATGCACATTTTAATCTTCATGTGCATATTCTATTTTGGGAATACAGAACAGGTCTCTTTCTGAACATACTAGAATTAAGATGTTGGAACTACTAAAGTTCACATATCAACAAATGGTTCACTTTAAGCTGACATGCTAAATAGGATAAACACCTGATGGTTTTTGTTGGAATCGGTTTTGAAGCACTGATCACATCTGTAGCACTTATTAGCTAATGTAATTTAAAGTATACAATGTTTGGGAATGCAGTGTAGCGAGAAGGTAGCAAGAAACTGGAAAGAAGCACTCATAACTTTGAAGAGACCAGTCTTAAATACCAAGTTTAACTTTTCTTGTATATGATTTAAATGTCTGAAATCATTGCCTGGGATTTCTTTTTAATTTTTTAATTTTTATTTTAGATAGAACCCATTGGGGAAAAACAGTTCCAATTTGAAAAGGCTGAGTTGATTATATTATGAAACCATGGATTTTATTGCTTCTTGAACTACTTTTCTTGAAATAACTTCTGATTCACAAAACATAGGTTAAGAGAGTCCACAAAACAGAGAAGATATTCTAAAGAAATGAAACCAATGAAACAGTTATGGAGCTACTACAATGACTCCTGGATATCAGAAGATACTTTTATCAGCATAAGTCATCTGGAAAAAACACAAGCAAAAGGCAGAATTTACAGCAGTCATCACCAGGAAAACAACATCTCTGATGTTTAAAGTCATAGCCTTGCAGCACTAACACATCTTTTAGCATTGAAGACAATAATAAACTGGAAAGAACCCGTAATCAGTTTCCCAAAGGCAAACTAAGTGTGAGGAGAAATAAAAAGTACATAGTATTGAGTAGGAAACGTGAGTATTGCAGTGCATCTTAGGTTCGCTACATAATACATGGAACCGTGAAAAATATTTGGAACCTTCTTAGTATTATCCTTAGGAAAGAGAGCTGAGTTAAGCCAGTAAAGTCTTTAGAAATACATCTTCACATGCATGTCTTACTTAAAAGAAAAGGAAAAAAAACAACCAACAAAATCAAAAACATCCTAAACATCTTTGAAACATCTAGAAAATGTGGAGCTGGTAGTATGACAACTAAACAAAACCAAACACTACATTTAATATAGCATGGTGCAAGAGATATGGCTCAGCATGGAAGTAATTTCCAGAAAAAATAATCGACTACAGATTGTTTTGCATATTACAAACACCTGGATTGTAGGATGAAATGACATACCACAGAGCCTTATAGTGAGTTCAGGTAAATCCTGGTAGGGACCGGGAGAACACAGAAAAACCCTGCGATGCTACATGAAACCTATTGTTTACCAGAGTAGATTATTTTACCACCAATGGAAAATCTACAAACTCCAGATATTCTCTGTAGAGTGTTTTCTTATTGGTTAAAATATTTTGCTTTCTGAAAAAAAAATATCTTTTCAGGAAGATTCTGAACATCTAAAGTCTGAAAACATAACCCACTACCTCGCATTATTTCATCAGAACTTGGTCTTACTTTCAAGATATTACTTTCCTGAAGAGGAAATGCATCATATCAATATGCCAGGGAAGAGAAAAAGGATCAGATAAAGGGGATTGTACTGCTCTGCTGCTGTAAACACTACATAACTGTAGCTCTTGGCAAGCAAACACCAAACCAGGGCAATGAATGCCCTAACTAAGCTTATTTCCTGAGCATGAAGGGACCCCCTGTCAACTGTCAGCAGCAACAAGTTTGTACAAGCAGCGCCCTCAAGTACTGAGTGGGTACCCCACACAGGGCAGCCATCATCCCAACATGGATTTGGCTGTGTTGTGGCATGTGCCTTCCCACATTAATTGTCTCCTTGATCTGATGTTTTGAACAGGCACAGCACTGCCAAAGTGCTTTTGCTTTAAATTCTGTAGTTAATTCATCTGATGCTGTCTCAGATAAATCTGTGGATAGGAAAGAGATCTATACTTTGCTCTTACATTTCAAGTGAAACTAGCAGTAAAATATAAATTATTTTCAGGCCAACACCGAAACGGAAGAGCACACCTTCATGGGGAATAGATTTTGCAAACTCTTGTCTCCTGCTGAAATGAATAATAAAAAAACACTTTAGCTGTTTAGGAAAGGCGGTATTAGGAAAAAAAATGGAGCAGATTCCAAAATGAGGACTCTGTCACAGGTTTTAACCACTGTCATTGGATATTCTGTGAGATCTACAGAAAGGCAAATATGACTGACATCCATTCTTATTACTACATTTTATATCAACTCATGCAGAGTTTCAACAAGGCTGAAGAAACTAGAATCAGTCTAAGGTCTCTTGGCATTCACGGGAGAAACGCAGTTCTAGGTTATCCTCTGGAAAAATCTAGCCTTATTCTCTGACTTCACAGAAAGTTGAAGCCCCTAATGTAGACACCACAGTCAGGTACCTAACATTAGATAACTGAGTATGAGTCTCTGTTTGAAGATAAAAAAACACAGATTAGGTGAACCATAAGTTTAATAAAAGTATTGGGAAAAATACCATTTACCATTTAAACTGAGGTATTAAGAAGCCAGACTGATGGAAACATTATTTTGCTGTATAAAGAAAATATTCAACTACTGTAAAGACATTCCGTTCTACACATAACATCTTTAAGTCCCATATGCAAAACATTGTTGTTTAACACACACACTCTTGAGCATATGTGTGCATCACCACTGCTTCTGCACCATTCCTGCATGGGGGCCTGTTCTGCTGTGCTCCCTGTGTTCAACAGCACATGGGCTCTAAATCCAGGTTCTTCTGAATGGTTACACTCAAAATTTTCATATATTATAGTAAATTAAGCAGAATTTTTCACGTTTTAAAGAAAATTGGAAGCATTTTCTATACAAGGCTTCTAATATATAAATGACCATGACAGAGGGACTTTTGTTGGCAGATTCCTCAGACTACTTTGCAGTTTCACACTTTTTTAATTCCTCAGGCTCTTTGATCAGCTTTACCCCATGGTTCTACTGACCTTGACTACAGATTTTTCAATGTGGACCACCAGTAATCTCCCTAAAAATGTAGGGCCTTCAGGCTACACTACTGGTATTCTTGAAATCCTGAGGATACTATAGCTTTGGGATTTGGGACTATTTAGAAAAGCCTGAAAGGTTGGTTTTGTCAGGTTTTTTTCTCTCTGACCATAACTTCATAGTCATTACAGTCTGATGTAAATTTGTGTTGCCATTAATTTATGCGGTCCTTCCCTCTATCCTCAGAAATTCCTTTCTGCTAGCTGCACAGTGCTGGCAATAGCCTTTACACAGCTCTTCAGAGAGCTGGATACTGCTGAGAACTAACTTAAGAGTTCACCTGATCATCTCGGAGTCCACTGTCCTGAGCAGCCCTTTCATGGAGGGCACACATTTATGGAAGATAGGAGTACTGCAACTATAACCTCTGCAAACCTATACTTCAATTAAAATATTCTTCAAAATATCATTGCACAGTGTGTTTGGGAATTCTGGTAGAGGAGGGAAAGGAGCCTTAATACCACAGTTTAAGCTCTCCCTTCCCCTAATTCTTTTTCTTCCCATTTGGAAAACAACCCCAGTATTTAAATACAAATTACAGAAATTGGATAATGTCTTATGGTTGTTGTCAGACCTATTATAGAGACTAACCTGAACCACTAAATATGCTTCATCTTTGGATTCACATGTAGCTGTTCACAGCATGGAAATACAAATGAAAAAAAGACATAGAATGCAAGGGGGTTCCTTTTGTTTACTAATTCCTGCCTTCACAACACAGGCATGCCTTTCCTTCACTGTTAGACATGCAGCATTCATTCTATTCCTGAATCATGGATTTGAATGGTGCAGCCTTTTATAATTGGGATTTCCTTAAAAATATTGAACATTTTTACTATTAACTGCTATCTTCAAAATCCTAGGGCAACGTTCCAAGAGCTTTGATTTTCCCCCAAATGATTTGGTTCCCAGAATGTTTCAATTTCTGGATTTAGCAACTCGAAGCTGTGGTGCAGAAAAATATGTTTTAAAAAATCTTTGAGGCTGAGTGCAGGGAAGAGCCCAGTAGCTAGCTAGAAATTGCAGCACACGTTATTTTATTTTTTCCAGCATCAGGATTCCAGCCCAGCAGGCATACAAACATCCAGTGTGTGCCAGAAAACACAACGAATGAACCCGATATCAGGACTTAACTTTTTCTAATAATGAAAAGGCAGAAAAAATGTGGCTGCTGATGTTGGTTTAGTAATTATCTCTCATTTTTTCTTCCATTGCGGATGGACACAGCCTACAGAATTCTACTTTCAAGTTTATACTCCTAACCATAGGTAAACCTGTGCTAGTACTAGAACGACTTAAATAAAGTTAATTTTCTTTCCATCCCCATATCCTCATCTTCAGCAAAGGGAGTAAGTCCTTAAACAGTAGCTGTGTGCCAAGGATCTCAGTTTTCAAGCCTGGCTTTGATAGTTTATGAGCTGGCAAGAAAATCAAGGCAATGAGAGAGCTTATACTTAGTCCTGGAGGAATCTGGATGACTATCCAGATACTCCCACCAACTGAAGAGGTGATGTCAATATTTTCTGAAAAGTCTTTCTGGGAAGAGAGTGACCATATTATAGAAATTGGAAACATTGTCTGTTGGGTTTCTAGGAAGGTACTTTAGGTCCAGTCTTATTTAACATTTTCATTAACAAGGTAGAAATGAAAGTAACTAGCATGTAATTACATTTGCTGATACTAAATGGAAAGGAGTTTCAAACTTCACTAGGGACAGAGAAATAATGCAGGGGGACTTATGTATAGATATAGGCAGAAAAATCACAAAATGAATGGGAAGGATGAAAGTGAAGGAAAGAAGAAAGGAAATACAATACCATTTTAATTATTTTTTAATTGATTTGTGTTCCTATCCATTAATTTGCTTTGTATCACATACAGACAAACACTAGTTCCAGGTATTGAGTAGTCATTCAAATACTATAATTAGGTATTTGGAAGACACGATATGAAGCAGTTGCAGGGTGGGAATCAGGGGTCTGTGACTGCGAGGACAGTTGTGGGATCACTATACCTGGGAAGCAGCTTCACAAGCAGCAGATGGGCTTTGCTCTTGATGTGGTTTGAGAAGCCCTTGCCTTCAGTCTCTAGACAGAGAGAGACACTTTTGTAAAAGTGCATGGACCTGTGCTGGTAAATCTGGGGACCGAGAAGTAACTGATTGTCTCTTTACAGGGAAGTGAACCCATTTTGTCCCTTGATTAATTGAAGCAGGATTTTTTAATGCTCCCTTAGTCTTTTCATAAAATGGCCTTTGTTAACTGATGAGATTATTTCCTTTCTATCATTAATTAGGAATTTTTGGTGACTTAAGTGGCAGAAAAAATATACACCTGTATGTGCACATTCACACATAAAGATATGACCAGTTAAAAAGAATGAAAACCAAAAAAAGGATCTTTGACAGAAAGTAAAAGCTGCAGAGAGCCTTCACGATGTTACTAATGAAGGCACAAGATGTCAAAAGGCAGAGCAAGTAGTGTATGTTAAAATATTAATGTTAGTAAACATTGATTTGTTTAGATTTAATATGGAGGATTAAGGAATGAGGAATGAAGAAATGGGCATCAGGTTGTGCCCCAAGGTAAAATGCATTTTCGTAGTTATGAAAATTTAATTTGACTGCATTGGGAATAATTGCTCCAATTTGACAGCAGGCCTATGCCAGGAAGATAACAGTCACTCAAATGGACATCACCCTGTGTACACTATGAAGCAACTGCATATATTCTGAATTGGAGAATGATGTTGTACCCCACTGTTACAGGAGAACTATGCACCTGAAAAAGACACTAAATCAGATTGAATAATACCCTGGTGAAGTATCGTTTCAGTAATGAACCTTCCTTTTGTTGTCACATAAGCCTTTAAAAGCCAAAAACTTTTTCTTCTGAAAGTGGAAAATCCACTGCAACATTAAAAACCCAGACACTTTTCGGTTTCTTTCCAGTGAGGTTCTCCTTTCTCCTTTCTCCTTTCTCCTTTCTCCTTTCTCCTTTCTCCTTTCTCCTTTCTCCTTTCTCCTTTCTCCTTTCTCCTTTCTCCTTTCTCCTTTCTCCTTTCTCCTTTCTCCTTTCTCCTTTCTTTCTTTCTCCTTGCCTTTTCCTTTCTCCTTTCTCCTTTCTCCTTTCTCCTTGCTTTCTCCTTTCTCCTTTCTCCTTTCTCCTCTCTCCCCTCTCCCCTCTCCTCTCTCCCCTCTCCCTGCTCTGCACACAAATAGGCTNCCTCTCCTCTCCTCTCTAATGTAAAAGCTCTTTAAAAGTGTGTTGATTACATCTATATATTAAACAAATAAATTCTATTTATGTTTAATGTAGGATATTTTGACATTTTCAGGACAAGATAGAAGTGCCTTGTAAAGGAACTAAGTCCTTATGCTTAATCTGTCAGATTCTGTTTTTAAATTTACTGCTAGATCCCAAAAAAAGTGAGAGGCAGTGGGAAGAAAAGCAGTCTCATGTTTCTTTCGGACTACTCTCAGGAGAACAGAGAATAAGAGTGCAAGGAACCAGTACCCCTGCTGAGGATTTACAGTAGCAAATATACTCATTCCCTGTCTGAATTTCCTATAACACTTTTTCCATTCATCCTTTTCCTCTTCTGTTTTTCACAACTCTTCATGAGTACTGAGAAAATGCCATTAATAACTGATACAAAGAACCACACATGAGCATATAGATAAACTGGGGATGACAAAATATCAACTTGCAGCTGCTCAATTGGAAGCCGTATCTACACAACGGGTAATTGCTTTTAATTTAATTAGGACTCCTGGTATTGTTTCTATCTCATAGATTACATTATAACATGCAATGTGTTAAAGCAGGAAGATGAACTGTGAGAAGACTCTGAAAATATTACCTATTTTGTTTAGAAGTACCATACTTCAATGCCTCTAAGCAATTACTGCTCATGGGCAATGATCAGCTCTTTCATGCTGTTCTGTTGTAGCACTTTGTATATTCAAAATACTCAACTAATATGATTTGGAAATATACAGTTCGGCTTTGTAGACATTTGAACACAAATTGACATGTATATATAAATATATGGCAAAACTTTCACCAATTTCATCCTCCAAAAATTGCAAATTATTCAAAATAAACTTCAGCTAATCAGCTGCAAAGTACAATAATCAAGTGCAAAGAACAAAATATATGATTAAAAGAAATGAGTTCAGACATTAAAATCATGTTATGTAAAATCCAATGGGGCAAACTTCCTATTGGTGTAAATGGGAACAGTTCCTTCTTCTTAACTTATACCACCAAAGAGTATATCAGCTCACAGGAGGGCAGTAAATTGAATGAAAAAAAATGTAAATAGACAAATTTCAGTGCTGTAACAGGCATTACACAGTATGATGGTCCTTCAATCTACTATGATGCACAATTTTTGATAGAACCTGATTCTTTACTCAGAATGCAGCCTCTCATTTTAGCATACAACAGAATCCATACCTTTTATTGCTGATTCTCCTTTATGTGGCCATTTGCTTTCTATTTATCAGCAAATCTCAATAAACATACTCAGCCAAAAGTGAAAGTATTTTTGCTTTATTATTTTATTGGGTTGGTCAAACAGATCTGTTGAAATAACTGCTGAAGGTTCAAGCTAGCATCTGGCCCATCTCTTTTTCCTCCTCTCCCCATTCCTATCAAGCACTATTTAAAATACTCTTTTATTGTCAGTTCAGGACAAGCAGGGGAGGAGAGGCTATGTACATGGTAGATTGTCAGACCAGAATAACATCCATTTTGCATTATATTGCATTTCCACTCTCCCTAAGAGCATGCAACAGAAAATCTTCTCATTTGAGTGGCATTGACTTCCAAAGTCCCTTTGTCTTTACTGTTAATGATAGAAATTACTTTGAGGCTGATTTTAGCCATAAAACAACCTGAAAATTCCTCACTTTGCGCAATTAAATAGAAGTGAGCCTTGGACCCGTGTTCTAGTTGCACAATAAGTAATAAACATATTTCCTATAATAAGGTCAAATTCTGACCTTGAAAAAACAGTTTTTCATATGACTTCAACTGAAAATGAGGGTAACATGCAATTTAGACATGAAGAACCATAGCCAAACCACCAGGGTTTCACTGATGGCTCTTTCAGTAAATTGTTCTGTGTATTGAGCAAGTTCAGTTCTCCAAGGCTGGTGCATATGACTAATGCCAAATAAAAGCCTTCGTAGCATACACAGCAAACATTTAGTGCAACCTGAACAATGAAAGTAGGAAAACATCAGTCTTTCACACTGAAGTTAATAATGTTCATAAATCCCCACTGCCTCTGTGTAGAAAATAAAAAAATTACATGGGAAACCAACTATACAAACAAAATAACCCAACTGTCAACTGCTGCACTTCGTATACTTTCTACTAAAATGATTAATCCTCTGAAAATTCCTTTGTGAATTTTCTCTGAACTTTTAAGTGTGTGATTCATGCACCTTGGCAATCCTATCCTGGATCTGACATTTTGTTCCTGGAGTCACTCATACCACTTGCAGCATAATACCTAATAATATTACTGGTAAAGGAGCAATATTTTTATACACTTGTAAAAATATAAGTGATTAATTCTTTCCATTCAGACACTTTAAAAATAACCAAATAGCAGGACACTGAGGGACATGGATTCCAGAAGAGCCTGATGAAGGATACTATCCTTCCCTGAGATGAGTGTGTTGGAGGACTGATAAACTCCCTGCAAACAGGAGATAACTGACAAACTTAGACCTTTCAGAGCTGTGCTGGCATCACAAGACATCATAATTCTTCAGAGACTAAGACTAATTAACAAAAAGAGATGAAGACCCAGGGCCCAGGTTTAATAGAAAGTTCAGAGCCACTTCGCTGAGTCTGAACCCAAATGTCATCTGTGAAAGTCTTGAAAGCTGGTCTTGGCAAGAGTTATGGCACAGAGTTTTGAAGACATTTTCCTTCTCTAACAGTTTTAATTTATCTTTAAATCCTGGCTAGCCAAGGTATTCTAGAAGATGACAGTAGGTCTGTCTCTTCAGCCTTACTGTTTTTGCCAAAACCAATATTAATTTGAAGACAACATTGACATTTTATGAAAATCATGACTGCTTTGCTTAAGAGGAGGAAAATAAGCAAGATCTGAAAGTACTGATAAGGATACCTCTTGGTAATCCCCTTGGCGGTAAGCATTTATTCATGTCAAGGGAGAGCATCATGCATGTAATAACTGCACAAAATTTCATCTCAGTATGAATAGACTGAAACAATTTGCATAGAATCACAGAATATCTTGAGTTGTAGGGATCTATAAGGAACATTGAGTCCAGCTCCCTGCTCCTCAGAGGGCTGCCTAAAACTAAACTAGTTATGTTGCATAGCTAGCAACATTTGCTATCTTGTTGGAAACTACATAGTCTGCTCTTGGGGAGTCATCTGATCTGCTTCTCTCAACTCATCTATTTATTTCTCTCAGGTCCAAACTACGTGCACTCTGAACTGCTATTTGGCATTTTCCTGACAATTATTTCCTCTGAGGTGAAACTCAGATGTGATCTTGAGTGGTTTTGCTCTATGATGAAAGGAAACTCTGTTAAGTCCTATGACTGTGAGCTTTATACCTACAAGTATATATACACCTGCCTGTTTTGTGTCTTGCCACTGTGCATAGTATGCATCACATTTGCAGCATGACGCAACAAAACGCTGTGTCATAGGCCATGACAGAACTGTCACATCTGAGTCACTTCAAACTGAAAATAAAATTGTATTTTAAAGTGCATTTCAGAAGGGTGCCAATGACCTGAAAACACCTGGAGCAAGCATTGCATATCACAACTGGGGCAGTGGGTCTAGGTCAATGTGGGATGCATTTTTTTCCTTTTGGTCTGTAGATCAGGTACTGTTCTTACAGCACTGTAGATACAGCCAGAAATTGTGAAACATCAGTGCAAATCCATCTTGTCTTTTATTTAATTTGGCTACGTTCTTTATCTTTAATGCAAGTAATCTTCAAGGAGGCCATTGGCATTTTCTACATTACCAGGGACCACTAGAGGACTGGAACTGTATACCATGAAGGTCCATGTCATATTTCAAGATGAGCTAGCTCCAGCCTTCCCTGGCCAGAACACATCTTCGTGGCTGGATCACGCCAGGAGCAGTCCTTTTAGAACTTTGCATAGATAGTTTCCTCCAAATGAAATCCAGCCTTTATGCTTTGAGACCTCCCTGCAATGTCAGCCTTGGGTGTGATCAGGGGATTCTCTTAAAAACCACACTCACCAAACATGAGAAAAAATGCACCTATGGCAGGAGCCTCAGCAAAAAGGACAACAAATCAGACTATGATGAAATGTGGTCAGTTAACCTCAGCTTACAGTTAGGCCACAGTATGTCACGGAAAGAAAATAGGATGAAAAAGCGTGTGGGTTGAGATAAAGACAAGATCACTTACCACTCATTGTCATGGACAAAATGGGACTGGACTTGGCAAAATAAATTTAGTTTACTGCCAATTAAAATATATTTGGAAAATAATCACTGCAGCTTTTACCTTTGCTTCTTTGCCATGCTCATTTTGAAAAGTAATGGTGATCCCTTTCCTGTGACATATAATTTCTTCTATCTATATTTCAAGTCTTTCCAAGCAGACTATTGAAATGAATGAGGAAGAGATGTATCTAGCTGTAATGATAGCTAATCTTATAGTCGTGATCCAGGTGTCACAAACATTACTGATCAAAGCAGACATTAACACCATCTTTTTTGTCACTTGCTTTTTGCTACCATGAATCACAAAGTTCTGAGGCTTCTCTCTCCCTGAATAAATGAACGCTATACTGACTTTACCCCAGCTCTCTCAAAGACTGCAGAGGTATCAATAGGTATTTGTTCTTCATATCTGAGGTTTTAATCCTTTAACCTTTCTGATTCAATTCCTGTGTAAAACGGGTGAGATGGCCAAACTTGCAGTCTGTGGATTATACCCAAGAGCATATCTTCTTCAACAAATGGAGTCTAGGTAATAGTATTTCTACAGAACAGTATCTGAAGAAGAATGAAGAAATAAACAAACACCAAAATAAAATCATTCAGAGATAAGTTTAAGTAAGATGAAGGAAATATATGGAGAAAGAGGAAAACCACTAAAAAAAAATACACATTTCCAGTGAACAAAGTCAATCACAGTTTTAGAAGCCATGCAATTTATAAATGCTCAAGTATATAAAAAAATCTGCAGTTACAAAAAAAAAAATCCCTCGATTAATTTTTTATACACAGGTTATTATTAATATTTATCAATTATCCTGCACTGAGCAAGTGAACCATGCCCTCCTCACCTGCAGACTAAAAGATACAAAAATGTAAGTCATGCAGACTGAAAGACCTTTCAACTTGAAACAAAAAACTTTATTAGGAGGAGTCCCTAGAAACTTTCCAAAGTCCATAAAGTTGTGCAACAAAGTTCCAAGAACCCTTATTAAACAGAAAAGAAATGCCAGGTGGATTAAAGATTCTGGAACAGAGATCTGACAAAAAATAAAACTAAAATCAGTAGCAGAAGCAGTGAAGAGATCCCTTAAGGAAAAAAATGGCAGGACCAGATATTGTCCATATTTTTGGCTTCAGTATCTTATATTTTTGCACCATGACCGGCTCAAAATTCCTGTGAGTTGTCTCAGGAGTAATCATTATGATGCACGTCAGAGTAGTGCTAATTATGGAAAATGAAAGCACTGGCCATCAAGTAGTTCCCAGTTCCCAAATAATCACATCTCCCAACCATTTGCAAACTGTTGACATTGATCATATCAGAAAAAAAATCTACTCCAGTGTGGTTACCACTGCAAATTTCACATGGGAATGGAAAGGATGCAAAACGAAATTGTAGTACCTTTGGGGGGTGGTTTCTGATTGACATGTAGAGTATAAAGACTGCCAAAACCAGAAAATCTCAGGACAATTTGCAAAGACTATGAGGTCTTTGGTTTTGTCCCTCATACATGAATAAAGAAAGCATTAACAATGTATAGCTACAATAACATAATTCTTGAAAATTTACATAAAACTTTATTGAAGACAGAGACCTCTCCTTCCAAGATTGCAACTTATACCCAGTCCATAACCCCTTGGGAACTTTCTGGGGGAGCTTGTTATTATCCCAATTTTTTATAATTTACAATTTGTCGGTATTCAGCCTTCAAAGGAAAACTTGAATGGAAATTCAATGCATCTTGCAAAACATTACAATAACCACCACTCATATAAATAATCTTAGATGATTACTAAGTCAGGTAACTTCATAACGATCATCGAGTCTTTCCAGAAATCACACAGCTCAGAGAAACGAATTATTTACTTTTTATTAGAGAAGAAGCCATTAACACAGAAATCACACTCCTTAAACACAAAATTAGCAGAAGCAGCCTCTCTTCAAGACAACTAGTGCCATGCCCTATTTTGAATATATGTTGCCGTGACTTACTTTAGTAGAACTGAGGCTATTGGGAGAATAACCAAAAAAGTTACATACTCCATAAAGAGTATTATATCCAAAACCAGACACTGAGATATTAAACATAATTAGAAGGAAAGCTGGAAGTCTGAAAAACTTCTGTCTAGAGAGCTGTTTCTTAGACAAGCTTTAAAGTTATCGGCTAAGGGAATAATTGTGGAAATGCAGGGAAGAAATCCAATCGTGGAAAGAAAATCAGTTTTAGAGGCAGAAGGCCCTGATATAGGAAATGTGTGAAGAGACATTAAAATGTCAATAAAGACTCTTCTGGGTAAGATACCTCAGCTAAAATCATTCACTGCAATCCTGGCTGCAGTTGCATGCTGCCTCTTGACACACAAAGGGAGGAGGGATAACACACGTGAAAGGCTATAAAACATAATGCCATAATATATTTGGCACCATGTGTAAACCACAGATAGCATCAACATTGCCCTTCACAATGATCTGTGTAGCCAATATTCCTCTCCTAGGCATCACAAGAGATCAGAAGCCTGATCTACTGGCAGATGAAAGAAAAAAGGGAAGAACCTTTGGGATCTTGTATCTGGATAGATCAGTAAAAGGCAGAAAAACAGATTCCAGAGACTTCAAGATCATCATCACTATTAACAACACTGCCTGCCCATCAGCTTAACATATGTGTTGAAAGGGAAGTACAATTCCAGTATTTCATCACAACCACTTTGAATATAAGCCTTCATGAGAGCACTGAAAAGGCCAGGAAGGAGAATGATCAGAGAAGTAATGATTTTTGCTTCTATGGCTCAGCATAAAATCACTGGGAAACCTCTTAAAAACTCAAACAATGATATGAACAATTTCCATCAGATACTAGAGTTCCTGGAAACATGGCTGTTTCTTTCCCTGACATCTCTGACATTTTTCCTAAAGATTTTGTGGTTTAGCTGGAGGTGAAACATTGTCATTTATAAACAATTACACCAATACATTAGAATGTGTTATGAAAAAATAATAACAAAAAAAAATTCGGCAACTTTATTATTCCAAGAAGCTAGAGGATAAATAAGACCAGATCACATGGATAAAGTAACCACATAAACCCAGAGTGGTTATTGCAAGTTCTGCAGCAGAGTGTTCAAAGGTAAGAACTTCTTCCTTACAAAAAAAAAAAAAAAAAAAAAGAAAAAAAATGAATTAACCAGAGAACCACATCTGANAAATCATGCTAAAATTGCTACCTGTTTTCTGTTGGCAAAATTTGCTGCCCTGAACCCCGATCTGTGAGTTAGGAAGGGTGTAAACTTGAATGCAACCTCACACAGCACAAGAATAGCTACAATCATGTGATAGAAGAGGGTGGAGTAAGCCAGGACAAAGTGGAACGAGTTGCTCTGAAAATTAGTTACTTAAAAAACCAAAGAAATTTCTGACTTTGGAACTGCTTAGAATAGTTGAAAAAAAAAAAGTAAAAAAGGAAAAGAGAAAAAAATAAAAAAGTCTATGAAAAAGACTGTAAATGGTCAATAAAAAACATTAACAAACTGCTGCCCAATCCTTTGAGTTTGACTGCTGTGTTCTGTTGCTGTCACAGTGGTGAAACTAATTTGCCCACTGCGCATGTGTTGTCACATTTCTAGTAAAGAAACTAATAAAGCGCTTTCAATGAAAAGTAATCTCGATCATTGTTTCACAGGATGGAAAATATGCCTCTTTATGGACAGAAAAATGGGATTGACTTCAGCAGTTAGTCTGGATTTGCACAGACAGGATCTGGCACACGGAAATGAGATGTGGCAATCTTAGTGTGGAGCACAGCATGTGAAATCAAATGTGACCTCTTGTCCCTGTTCCTGCTTTTTTCCAGTTTCGTATCATAGCACTCAGATCCTTCAGTTTGTATCTTCTAGGGTTGTTTCAGTGCCAGCACTCTTCGTCTATGCCATTGCCAGAGTGAATTTTGTTAACACAAGCAGTGATCTCAACAGTACACTGTATTTGATCAATTGTGGCTACTTGTTCTCATTTCTCTTCTCCAGCATCATTATCAGATGGTCCTGTCTCTTACACATCTTGAGAAGAAATTATTTCATCTAGAAGAAAATGATACAATTGGTTGTGGTTCTGTATCTTTCTACACGCTGTTTAGCTGCTGCAGATAAAGCTGTTCACACCCACCGAGGCACACACACACACACACACACACACCTGGCTGAGAGCACAAGGCATCGAGGAACTGACTATGAGCATTCTGTGAGAGAAATGTCCCAGTAAAGTAGCATAAAATGGTATAAGCTGCAGACATCCTTTCTGGGCCCTGCAGTGAGGAATCAATATAGATTCAACATGCACTAAATCATTATTTTATGGTTAACAAAACTTGCAGTGAAGAAAGAAGTTATTTTATAACCATCGATATGTAGGAGCTGTAATTAAAAAACCTTCTATAATCTTTTTCAGCTTAAGTAATTTGTAGAAGTGAGGCGCTCCAGTAAAATTTTCTTTTATTAAAACTTCATTATTTTTTGCTGAACATATTCCAAGAAGTGTTATTATAAGTAATTAAAATTAAGTGAGAAAAAAACCCAAAACAGATCAACACACCTTGAAATATAGCTTTTTGGACTTCAAGCTGTGATTTTTTTTTTTGTTTTGCTTTTTTACTCATGTTCAAAACTCACTAAGTTATAATGAGTCTCCAATGTCCATAGTGCAAATCAAAACATTTCCTCCATAGTGCTGAACATGAATTCTCTTTCAATCTAACAGGTTTTACACATGATAAGCAATAGTCTATGCTTAGCACAGTAAGTAGGATATACCAATATCAAGCAGGATATTGATGTTATTAAATTCAGTTGTCTGAAAACTGTTGCCTACCTTGAGGGCTCTGATAGAAGAGGAACAATGTTTAAAAACTCAACAGCAGAAGGAAAATCTGCTTTGCATCTGTGGTATGAATAGCCAACCTAATGCTAGAACACCTGATCCACACGCAAATTTACTGCTGATCCTCAACTGTGTCCTATACAAGTTTAAAGGCTGCAGTGCCTCAGGAGCTGATTAATATGTGGATGAGATGTTTCTTGAGGGCAGAAATATTTTGCAGAAATTTGGGCAGGTGGCTGTGGGGCAGGAACAAACTCAGTCAAGCATTTTAATATATTACAGTATTTTATCAGAGCTTATGCTTGACATCTAGGCTCCCTCTGTAGACAGTGGACTGATGCTCTTCATCACAGTGTGATGAATCACTCTTAGAAATTTCCTCTCTCTTTACTGACCACAGAAGAAGCCTACGTGATAAGCTTTGATTCTATTTCTAACTCCTATATAGTCAATTTAAAGTCCAATGAATCCCACCTCAAGTTCTTTATAGCTGTCATCACATTGACCTTCTTTGATTTGATACATGACTGTGTTTCTTTTCTTGGTGCTTAATGTTAACTGTGTTTTAACTTGTATCTTTCACCATTTTAAAATTTTCATAAACTTGATTAGGGACATAGAAATCTTAGAAGCCTGACTGCAATGCAAGTTTAATTGTTTAATTGTTAGAATGCATTAAAAGCTCTGTGCCTATCAGATTTCCTTGACTTCATTTTGAGCAGAGTTTCAACATAGCAAAGGATAAAAATCCTGATTTCAAAGCAGGAAACACTTTTATAAATGAAAACTAAAAAGCAAGAAAATAAAGTAATGCAGCTTCATAGTCTAAACAGCACATCTTATTGAACATATTTTCTTTTCTGGGAAGGACTTGATCCTGGGTTTGTCTCCCATTTATATTTGGTGGGTTTTTTCTTGTTGCTAAGTGCTAGCTAGAGCTTTTCTAAAATGCCTTGTATTTTCTATTTTCTCTTTTAATTTGAAAGTCCCTGAATTTGAGAAGGATATAATTTTTGCATTTGTTTTTCATTTGGGGGAATGGAATATTCCAAAGATTCTTTAAGGCTGAATCTTACAGATAAACAGATGAACACAGTAAGAGTTTTGACTAATATTCCATGCCTGGCTAATTCTGCATTCAAGTAGTAACTGGATTGCAGTTTCAAGTGTTTGCCACAATGGTGTGTGTTTTGGTTTTTTTTTGTTTGTTTGGTTTGGTTTATTTTGTTTAAATAGCAGTGTAAAAGCTTCTTGTGTCTCTATAATGATTAACTGGAAACTTGATTTTCTAAAATACTGCTGACTATGTACAGTACAGTTAAAAATGCTTATATTCAATTGTAGAGATTGTGTCTGGCTTCATTGTACCTGTGACAAACTGGGCTTTACTCACTCATCTTTTAGTCTCGGCAGCTTTTAGGCTTTTTGCTATCACAGCAGGACTTCAATTTTTCTGAAGCATTCAGTGTCCTGGATGTTGACTTTTTAAATATTGTCTCTCTGGAAGGCAGCAGAAGCACGTGTCATTTGAGTAGTCATGATTTCACCATGGTTTCCACTTCTTTTCATCTGTGTTTTCTTCATATTTGAACCATTTTGATTCAAAGGATCTGCATAACCATCTCGTGACTTTCCCTATTCTGGTATTAATGCTGGCATTCATGACACTTTATAGCAAGAGTTTGCTTGAAATTCCTTTCCTTAACATCTGACTAGTTTCAGGTAAAACAAAATGCTGCTGGCTCATGCTTAAAAGTTGTAATAAAACAAATTCCTTACTCCCTTTTCCCCAATCCAATCCTACTATTCCAGCTCTATTTTCCTCTTCTCTTCCTCCCAGTACCCTATTGTTTACCTCTGAATGAACAAGCATATACACGTGCACAGGTGCAGCCTCCCCATAAATAATACCATACCCTCCTTTTGGGTTTTGACAGATTTCTGCCTGTTTGGTGGCTCTGTCAGCATCACAGCTGCAGTCAGACTTGCTCTTCACTGGAATTCTAATGGGCAATTTTAGGTTCATGATGAAGAGTAAGACAAACAGGCAAATGGCTGTAAGCACGCAGGCTTGAAGGGGTTTCATTGCCAGCTCATTATAGCTCCACTAATGAGATTTTCATCCAATTTGTGGGATAGCAGAGCTCAACTCAAAAGAGGGACAGAGCTACCAATACAGTAGGATTAGTATGCCTTATTAAAAAAAAAATAACCTTTGTTAAATCAGGACTCAGTGTTTAGGGCAGTGACCTTATACACTGGCACAACACAAAAACAATTGCTGGATTATTTACATTACACTCATCAGCTTGGCATAATTGCTGAAGTGATGTAAAACTCATACAATTCACTCAGGCAATAACAAATACGTACTCTATGTACAATCTGGAGTAAAGTACAGTTAGTAAGGTTTTTGCTAGCAAGTAAAAATAACTCTAGTTTGTGAAACTGCTTTTACAACAAATCTTGGGATGCATAAAGAAAATGGCATAAAGAAACAGAGATCCTGTGACACTAAAATAGAAAATGGTGCAGAAATATGAAGGCATTCCCCAATTCTGTGAAGGAAGTTAAATTCAAAAAATAAGTGAGCATATTGTAGAAATGTAGCAGAGGTTTCTTTTTAATTTACCCAGAGATCTGCCATTTGCCCCCCATGGTTTCTAACCTTCAAGTCTCAAATGAGTTGGTATTTGTTACTTGTTTAGGTATAATAATCTGTTTTGATTAACTCAGACCCTATGTAAACCCCCTGGAAACAGACCTGCCTCCTTAAATTCTAAACTCAGTAACAAAATTGATCACTTTTTTATTCAAATATGCAGTTATTGTACATTTCAATAGGCCTTTTATAAGGACAAATCTGGCATGAATCCTCGCTGAAAATAGTTATAAATTTGTTTCATCTCTACCAGAAGAAGATCTTAGTATTGCCTTTGCCATTACCACAAAGGATGTGATGTAGGTCTCTGTGTTCTGAGGGCCTCGCTGTCCTGGACTTCAGGAAGCAGCAAGTAATATTCGAACTAAAACTAACATTTTTCCTCTCTGAACACTGCTCTGTCTCCATGGAGGCAGATATTTCTGTCTAAATCCACGTGATTTTTTTTTTAACTGCAAAGCACTGTAACAAGATTTTTTTTTTCACAGTAGCAAAACCTCAGTTCTGTAACCAAATGGAGTCAGCCTGGTTTAATCAGGCTATCAATCATGCTGCAGAAACTAGAGGGGAGGCAAATAATTTTTTTCCATCCCCTGCAAGGCACAGAATACACCATCAAAATGTCTCAGTGTTGCAGTGGATCAAATTTGGCATGGGACTTCTACCAGAAGGTAGAAATATCAGGCTCTGCTAACTTAGAACACTGCAAGTAATTTTAAAGCCATGCTGGGAAAGAGAAAGCCACATTTAGGGACCTTCTTAAAAATGCTAGAGGGTAGAAAGGTCATTAGAAGTTGTTGTCAGACTGCTAAACAATCAGCCATCAGCCAATATTTATTGCAGCAGGCTGGAGGTTCAAAGCACCTGCTGGTCTTGTGAGTCAGGTTCTCAAAGTGGCACACACACATATTGGTCTGTCACTTTGCACATCTCCAAGACCAGCTGCCGGTTGAAGTGTCCTGGAAGGCAGCAGACTCAGCAAGGACTCCTCCAAGCCATGGAGTCCCAGGGCAACAGGAGAGCTGAGCAGCGCTGCCTTGAGCTGTATTCACTTGCACAAACCATGGCCTGTTTTGCAACTACAGCTTGATCTTAGGAGGCTTTAGAGTTGAGCACATCACAACAGAGATAATAACCCTTATAAACAGCAGAAATGGAAGACTTCATTAAAAGTCAGTGTTCTCAAATACTCTATTGACATAAACTGAAACAACTCAACACTGGTGTCTGAAGTAAAATAGTTTAACTGCGGACAAATCTTGCAGGAGCTGCTTGTGTCATTAGCCTTTTCCTCAGGGCAAACCACTACCCTGTTGTTTAACCCACAGATATAGTGGGAAATCTATTGAATATCATAACTTGGCTATTTTAAAGCCTCATTAGTTGCATTTCTACCCTGGTGGGGGGCGGGGAGGGGTTGTCAGCTTGCCCAAGTCAGATATTGATATGTTCTGGCATAATGGTACTCAAAGGAAATTGGAGGAATGTGCTGTTACTTCAGGAGTCTGCAAGTAGCTCTAGAATTTTTGTACGGGTAAATGCAACAGTTTTATAGTTTGATGAGGAAAGAAACCACCACAATCTGCTTTGGCAGCATGTTCGCTGTGATTTCTGCAGTGTGTGAACACAGCAAGGAGAGTGACAGGGTTTGGGGAATTTCTCAGCCAAGCAGCATAAGTCAGAAACAAGTTCAACTCTCGGGAAAATTTCTCTAAGTCTTCAATTATCATTTCCTTGTATATTTGTAAAAGCTACTTGCTTTAGGGCAAGTGTTAATATATACCTTTTTTTTTTTTAAGTTAGTTCCTTTTAATGTATTTATTTATTGTTTTTCATCTCAACATAAATGAGATGAGAGCTCTGGCATGTTCTTGGTGGAGTCTAAAGAGAAAGGAATGATTTAGAGTGGCTTTGTGTACATGTTGCTTTGGAATTGCAGTCTAAGTATTCTCATGATAAAAATATTCAGACATGGAAATCCTCCTGATTCTACAGCATTTCGGAATATTTCCCACCCAGTATTTATTCCAGTAGATACTTCAGGAGTTTGGTTTGGATTAATAGTCTAAAAACTGTTTTGGAGCAATGTACATCAGACACCATTACTATCCTGTTTTTTAACAGTACATTATGGAAGGAAGCCTTATAGAACTGTAGGTATAGAAATTAAGAAAAACTTTGAGGGAATTCAGGGAACTTTCTCAGGGAAATACATTAATATCCATACACCTTCCAGAAAACTTAGTTCAATATCTTGCTTTAAAAATGTCCCATTTTTCACAGAACCTTGTGGTAGCAGACTTAGCTATAGCTGGCAAGTGTGAAGTAATTTCAGACCATCGTTTTTCCAATGGAGTCCAAAAAAAGACACCCTGTTGCAAAGCACCCCTTAAGGAACAGGTTGCAGTGACTAACTCTATTTCACCTGAAATAACTTGTTCATATCTTTTCCTGTTCTCAAATCAGAGACGGCGCAGAATTTAGGGCACTAATTTGCTTCTATGAGCTACAATTGTTACATTGCTTGAGTCATATGAAACATAAAGGACAATCACAGCAGTGGAAATCTCTTCTGCTGAGGACATTCAGCTTTATTTTTCATATAATAGCTCCTGAAGGAAGGGAGTTTTCCAGTGAATGAATGTAAGATGGAGGAATTAGCTTTAAATCAAGTGTCTTCCTGCTGTAGGAATTCAATTTTAAGTGCCTTCCTGCAAACAAAGAATTTACTCCATGACTACAAAATTAAGGACAAAAAGTTCTTATGAGTTCTAGCTCACATCCATGTGGTAAAATAAGTCTCTAAACTGCTTGTCAACTTGTCAACAAACTATGAAAAAAGCCTTTAAAATAAGTACAGCTTCCTTCTTTTCCCTACACCTGCTTTATGATCATTTTTTTATGTTCAGATCTTGCACATAAACACCTTGCTTGTTTTTACATTAGTATGGTTTGTATCATGACTGATTTTGGCTCAAGTAGCTGACAGCAGGGTCCCTGTCTCAGGATGTATTACACCTTCATCCCAGGGCTGAAAATCACTCTCATGAGGCCCGGAGTCCTGGTACAGAGCTACGGAAGTGAGCTGAGGAACTTCATCTGCTGCTCAGGAAAAGTTGGGGAACTCAGCTGGGAAAGGAAGGTGTCTGTGCTGGGAAGGGAAGGAGCCTTGGCTGTGCCCAGGCACCATGCAGCAGCCTGGACTGGTACTGGGTGCACTACCAAAGCCAGGCTTGCTAAAGAGCACACAGTAGTCTGGTCTTTTAATTGAACACCAGAATCTAAGAATTGAGGAGTCAGATCCTTATTTTACCACAGGGTTTCTGTGTGACCATGCTAACAATACTCGTTCTTTCCTGGAATAAGAACGGTTTCAAGTACTACAGACAGCAATACATTAGAGAGATAACTGAGCTAGCTTTAACCAGGAATAACTACTGCCTGTCATACCATGAGCCTATACACAAATATCTGTACTGCTGCTGGTAGCCAGGCTACCCTGGATATCTTTGCACTGTGTTTGGTTTACATTAAAAACAACATGTTATTATGGCAACATCTACCACAGATCAATGCCAACCCAAGATGGGACTTGCAGTTGTGAACACTGAACAACTGCTGAGATGTACAATGGCAGATTCCTGACTGTACTTCTAACTTAGGCACCATTGTTTGGACCAGGCAGTGACACTTCTACTCATGGCAATGCCATACATTTTCTCCATGGTTTCAGTGATAATATTTGTTTTAGACCAAGTTACCGATCAGTGGTTATGATGGTCACAGTTTGGCCAATTAAGGGAAACAGAAATTTTTTGAAATGTAAATGAATTTTTTTTAGTTCCAGCTGTTTCCTTCATTTTCTGTTGGGACATCTCATTTATCTGTCTCTAAACAGACATCTTCAGTGCGTTATAGTTTTTGGGAGGTGTGCACAGAACTGTATTTTAGAAGTTGCCTTGGGCTGAGATAGGGACAGATGATGGAATTTTGAGACCTCTGAAAAACAAGCAAGACTCTGAAAAACAAGCAAGAACACAGATAAAATATAGTGGAGGGCTGGAATTGTGGAACAATCACAAAAATATCCTTCTATTTAATCAGCATTTAAATAGTTAAAAATTGTTGCACTCCTATAATTTTTAAACTTCACAATTGACAATCAAAATAAATGAAGCAGTTTGGTTACATCTCTATTACAGATAAAATTTCAGGCTCCCTGAAAATTCAGAAAAGAGTGGTTTTTATCATCTTGTACCTGGTGCATATTTTGAAAGATCACAGTGATGAATATATGGTAGCTGTTTTAATTTTTTATAGTTTTTTGATTCAACATCAAGGAGATGATTCTGCAGCCAGTGATAACTACAAAGAGAAAATCCTGGGGGTTTAGTGTTAAACATAAAACAATGCAGTAATCCCTATCAGCTGGGTGACTGCAAAAATCTGGGTTAACCAGATCCACTCATCCCAGCCAGTACTACTTCTGTGGTCTTAGTTTGTAGGCTTTCATGGGTTTTATTTTCCAAAACCTGACATCTCTGCCTGTAGCTATCTCAAGTAACTGACTCCTTTCAAGTGGACGCTTTACTGCTCTATACCATGGTTGAATCATAGCTGTAATTTTGTCACTTTCATTACTGGTTTTTGGGAATGAGCAAGCCCAGAGGCAGAACTGTCTCTCTTTTCATTTGTGTGATTCTTGACAGCGTTGGAAGTGGTAAAGGAATCCAGAGACCAGGGTGGTCATGATGGAAACTAAAGGACTTATTCTAGTGATATTACACATACGTTGTCAATCTACTCATGTCCTCTTTCTTCTTAACATCTTCATGCAGTCATACAAAATGAAGTTTTGTTGGGGAAGTCAAGAGGATTTTTGCAGATTTTTACCTATTTCAGCTAAAAACACATGCTTCATCCTGGCTCTTGCCATGTAACAGCAAATCTGCCCAGTCATATGGCCAAGATAGACCTCCTGGCTCATTTGTAAAGGAAATGTCATTTCTTCTTAGCTCTTTCTCTTGCAAAAGTCTGGACCAGATGATTTTTTGAGGTATCTTCAAACCTTGGCTCTTCTATATTTCTATACCATTAAACTTCACTTACAGAGTCTCATGTCACAATTTTTGCAGTTAGTTTTCATCTTCAGTTTGTAGAGAATTCAGTGTACTCACAGAGAATGTTCAATATAGGCCACTTCAGCTTTTACCACAGGTTTCCTTCTTGGCATAGCATCCAGTCTCTATTGACTGAGAATAATTTTTCTGGATTCAATAAATGGTCATCAGGCTTTTTTAACATAGTGTTTCAGCTAGGAATGTCCTGGTATTCAAACACTACTTTGCAGGAAGTTGTAGTTTCAGCTTGTCTGTGTAGCTGTGTCTTCATGCAGGACACCACCTCAGACCTTACTCAGGGCTGATGCTCACTCCACTGCTGGTGTCACTGTGGTTTTGATGTTTCATCCCCCTTTGTGCATCACGTACTGGGGAAGTCTGTGCTCTGCCACAGACATAAGGAGGCCATTGTAATCTTCTAGCGGATTCCGCCACAAACAAGTTTCTGATATTTATTTGGTATTCTATGATGCTGAACAATGTGTGAAGCAGTGACTGGATGTAATTTCAGCCTCTGAAGTCTTAGCAGTTATTGTTTTTCAAAACATAGTTCTCAGCCACAATGAAAAAGCATAACTGTTCAAATATCCCTATACACTTTTAGGATAATTCACCTTGCCATCATATTTAAACTTCATGTCTGAGCCAGTCAGACTATCTTTAAATTCAGTGGTGTGCAACTGGCAACTAGCTCATGTCATCTAAAATAGATATCTAAAATAGTATTCCTAAGATCCTGTTCTCTTCCACTAAATGAAAGACATTCAACTGTGGACAAGTCAGGTGTGGGGTTACTTTTACTGTTCATCCCTCAGTATAAGGTTCTAAGGCAAAATAAAAGCTATGAAGTTACTTTATAAGCCTTTGCTGTGAGGAACATAAAAAAAGGCAGAGGATATTAAGGGGATAGTTTTATCCTAGAAATAGATTAAGATAAGAGAACATAAAGAATATAAACTAGAACTGTTTCTCAATATATAACAGTGATGGGCAGAAAGGGTGAAAAACAACACAAGAAAATGTTTGGTGGTATAACACTGTTCAGAATTACCAGCACACACAAAGATAAGGAGGAGTACCATGCAAGTCTGTGTGAACAGGCATCCAAAAAGCAGTCAGGTCATTGTCAACAATGGCTCAAGACAGAAATTATGTACAAGATTGAATAAAGATTAACATAGACAATTACCCTGACAAGTTATATCAGGTCATAAACAAGCAGCTCATTCTCAATTGGAGCACTATGATCAACCGTGGTTCTATCTTAAAGACAGTAGATAGAGATTTACTGACAGCTGATTGCTACTGTTAGAGTCATTAGAGAACTAATTTAAAATGGTTCTGAAAAAAATGTGTTTGGTTGTTTGAATAAGCAAAAAAATTAGCATCAAGTCATAGAAAGAGTATAGTAAGGGATAGTGGGTTGTGCTTGTTTCTTCAGAGATCATTCACACTTCAAGGTAAAAAATACAAAATGTTCTGACTAAGGAATTGTGCATAATAGGAAAAGAGTGAGGAGGCCATCTAATATTCCCTGTGCTCTGATAGAGGATCTAACATGCAGTATATAAGTGTTTGGTTTACTTGATATGAAAAAATATCAACTGAGATTGCATAAGTTTCTTCATTTGGGTACTCCATTACTTAAATATCTCATTTACAAAGACATGTCTAATATGGAACTCAAACTTTTACAGAAAAGCATTCCAGTTATTACTGAACCTATAGTCAACAAGTAATTTCTGTCCTTTTGTAACAAACTTTTACATATTGAAAGGCTGTTACCATGTCTGTCTCCCAGTCTGTTTTCCCCTAGACTAAACAAACCAAATTCTTTCAACCTTTCTTCATAGACCATGCTTTCTAAACCTCTAATCGCTCTTGTCACTCTGTCCTGGACTCTCGCCAAACTCAGTTTTTCTTAAAGCATGGTGCCCAAATCTGGATAAAATATTCCACCAGTAGTAGACAGACTAGAAAAATTACCTCCCAAATCTCACATCCTTCTTCTGCATCTTTGACTAAGATTTTCTTTTGAAACAACATCATATTTCTGCCTCACAATCAGTCTGTGGTGCTGAAGATATATTCTGCAGTACATCATTCTTTCTAGTTACCGTCCACTTTGCGTTTTTGACTTCTCCTTTCTGCATGTATCACTTTATACTTTTTTGCCCCTTGGGTTTAATCTCATTAAATGCAGATTTCAATGTTTTATTTTATTTTATTTTATTTTATTCTTCAAAGTGTACGTAATTCTCCTTCCCAGTTTTGACATTCACCAATTATGCTTTCCAGTTCTTAATCCAGGTCACAAAAAATATTGTGCATGGTTCAGTTTGCAGCTTTATAGAGTGCTATTGGTGCTTTCTTTTTGAGTATTGTTTTCAAACCAGTTGTTAATCTAAAATGTAATTATTTAATCAAGTTCATATATGATTTTGTTGGGAACATAATACGAAAACATAAAATCTTTACAAATAGCAAGATAAATCATCATTATCTTTTTCCAGTTGATTCCAATCACTTTGACAAAGAAAGAAAATAGATAGGGTTGAGATCATTTTGTCTGGACAAAACCATGTTTATTGTCTATGTACTTCATATTACTGGCTAATAATTAGACCAAACATTTAAAAAAAATAAAAAAGTATACAGTGTCCTACATAATTTTTTCTAGAGTTTTTTTCCATTTTTTATGAGTTAAGTGTTTGGTTTTTTTCCATTCCTTGGTCTTGTGAATCTCCTCCACATTGTAGGAGTTCCTAAACATAATAATTTACTGCATGATTTTGACTGGTGAAAATACATCTTCCCTTCCCTTCCCTTCCCTTCCCTTCCCTTCCCTTCCCTTCCCTTCCCTTCCTTCATTTTTTGACTGCATTAAAGGTTTAAACATTTGTTATGCATTGCTTATGTTTCACAGCTATTTACTCCTGTGACTTTAATCTTGTCTCTCTTATGAATTGCCAGTTCTTCTGAACTTCATTTTTCTTCACAGAGTTCTTTTCCAAAGAATTTACCTAACCATAGTTCAATGACATTTTCCTTTCATAGTTTATTGACTACTTTCCTATTCTTCCTTTCACTAGTCAGGACCTTTTCCCTTCACAAATCTTCTGCCCACAAATTTGTCAAAGTGCCTCCCAAGTCAATCAAATATACATTGACAGAATCAAATTTATTCTCTTTTTCTCCTGAAATAAAAGCTATTTCCCCCAAAACAGTCCAAAATAGAAAGATTTATATGAATAACAGGAATTGACTTATCTAATTTTTTCACAGTACAAAAGAAAGAAAATAATTAGTGGTATTGAAATTTTTTTAAGTTTCAAGGTAAAGAAAATATTTTTCCCCAGAATAAACACATTTTAGAACTCACTGCTGCTAGATATCATGAAAACAAGGAGTAAAATTCACAGAAGGATTAGATTTAAAGGAATATTAATGATACAAAATACTGGGCTTCAGGGAAAAATTCAACCACAGTAATGTCTTAGAGTAGGTAATTTGAAAACATCCTGTTCCTTTTTTTCCCATTCCCCTCTCCTTTCTTTCCAGAAATATCTGGGGTTAGCCACTGTCAAGATAATAAAAGTGAACTCCTAAGGTGATCCAGTTCTTCTGCTTTCATGGATAACCTTGGCATTTAGCTTGTCTGCAAATTCTTTCTAGTCTGAACACCAGTAAGGAAATTCATAAATAAAAAAAAACATTGGCAGGCCAAAAAAGAATTTGAGGAACAACTTTCTAACAGCATAAAAAACTAACAATAAAACCATTTTTATACCATATAAAACCCAAGAAGTCTGCCAGGGAATCTGTAGAGCTGATAGATGGTAAAGGTGCAAGAGGGAAGCTCAATGAAAATAAAACTTTAGCAGTTAGAAACCCTCAGAAAATTCCTTGCATTAATGTTCACACTTGGGGAGCATAAAGGGAGTCCCACACTTGCCTCTTTCAATGAAAAGGACGAGTTAGAAGAACTGTCTCAAACAAGAGCATAAATTAAATAAGTTTTAGAGCCTATGGCTGAAATTTCCAAGAACAAATCTCTAGAACCATTCACTCAAGAGCTCGGAAAGACCTCAGTATTTTGCTGGACTCTGGTCTGATACTCACTGCTGTGAGTATCTGGCTCAATCTCAGCTCAGCAGCATGAGAACAGGCAAATGTGACTTCAGTTTCTGAGAAGAGCTCCAGGAGACGCTGTAGACACCATGGGTTAGTAAGTCTCATTTCTATACCAGAAAAGCTGGAAGTAACAGACACAAGTTAATGTCTGAGTATAAAGGAGGAGAAACAAAGACTGGGGTTACACTGACAGTGGACAAAGACTAAAAGAAAGTACTCATGCATCTTTGTGCATCATGATGCAATTGAGTTTCGATGAATCTAAAGTAAGGTACACTAGGAAAATAATCCTAAAGTTAAATGAAATAGCAGTAATAGGATAACAGACAGCTGTTACTCTTCAAAAGGAGATTCTGGAGATGATCTGGCTGCTTTTTTGCAAACCTCAGGCAGGTGCTGTACTGCAACCACTAAGTGCTGACAGCCTATTAAGAAGCTGTTACATGGGCAGCTTCTGTCTCTGGAAATCCCTAATCCATGATGAGAGTAACATGATATTCCAGGAAAAATATTGCTCTCTTTTTGCTCTGGGTTTATTTGCTTTTTTTTTTGTTTGTTTTTTTTTAATCTGCTACTGGCAACTATTGGACATGGGACAACAGTCTAGATGGATGTTTCATCATCTCCAGTACAAACATTCTAATGTTCACATGAATTATCGCTGGATTTGCAAGCCAGCCCCAAACTCACACTGAAGAAGCAGCCACCAAATTCCCCACATCATACAGTGATGTATTCCTCCCTGGAACCTTTTCTGGTTTTGGTTGAATATTTCTTGAGTTACCTGAAAATTTATGGCCAGATTTTTAAAACCGCACATAAACACATTTTTTTAATCAGCTAATGCAGCAGATAAATTCATGTTTAGGCACCTAAAACTAGAGATAAAAACATGCTTAGGTGCCTAAATACCTTTAAAATATGGCCCTACACATCTTTGAAGAGGATGCCAAGACTTCTGTGGACATCATTAACATAGAGCTGAACTTCAAACATATTCAGCAAGATTCAGATAATGCACAGAGCCTATCTTGGCACAAGCTCTTCTTAAAGGTTAAGAACTAAAAAAGGAAATTCTCCTACAGAGATGGATTATACAAAGAAACTTTTGGGAAATAGACAGTTTTGGGGCCCTCCTTTATCTTGATGAATAACATAACAGCAATGAAAAACAAGTAAAGACAGATAAGGAAACAGAGATAAGAAAATTGATAAGAAAAGAATGCCAAAGTTTTTAATATTTACTGCCATTAGAAAGAAATATGCCAACTGGGGAAGTGAAAAGATTATAACTTTCAAAAACAGTACCCTGGATTTTTTTTTTTTTTTTTTACATGATAGAAGCACCTGAAGAACTTCAGAACTTCTCACTCATATGAAAGAGTTTTAACCTATATAGGACAGACTATACAGAAGAAAACTTGGATGTCTATCCTTTTTTAGGAAAGAAATAACATGGAAGATAAGAAATAAAATGTAATTAATACTGTCTTGCAGATCTAAATTGAAACAATCTTTGAGAAAAAAATAGTCATGACCAAATTCTATCCTTTTTTTTTCCAAGATACATACCTTTTTGGAACAGAACATCAATACTAAGCCATATTTCAATTAATTTGCCTGCAGTGAATACTAATTTATGTCCATTGTCTTCCTGGGACCCAGTTTCATTCTGCATTATGAAAAGGGATTACATCTCTTACTGAAGACTGTGGTCTTCTGGAACTAATTTTACTAATTAATCTGGCTTTGGTCTTAAGTCAAGGTGATTGGTGACCAAATGACTTTTAGGAACCCTTCTGCTCCCTACATCTTGCAGTGAAATTGCTGTGATGAATACCTCCATGTCTATGACCTTAAAATCTGCAGCAAATTTACTTTTTAAAGATTTCAGTAATAGCTTTTTACAAATATTACTATTTTTTTGGTGGACTAAGTCTGGTCTGTGATTGTGCTTTTTCACCTTTGAACTGCACTTTTTGTTGCTATTTATGATGGAGAAAACTGAATTCTATTGTCCTAACATAGAAACATTCCTCATGTAAACTATGGAGATATAAATGAATTCACACGGGGTTTAAACAATAAAATACATTGAACATGTATTGTTCCAGATGATAGGCATTTTTCTTACATTAACAGTCAGCAAATATACTTCTCCAGAGATCACTCTAGTGATGGAGAATATCCTGATAAAATGGACTAAAACAACACCAGGAGGAACAAAGGCATCTCCCTGTAAATCAGAATTTGCTAATAAACCTGAAAAACTTGAAAGATTTGTACAAGTGATATCAAGAGCAATTGCAATATGCAGTGGTAATTAATATAGTCAATCATTTCTACAGCTACACCTCTGTAGATATTTGACTAACTAACAGCAATTCTGCTGCTATGACTTTCTTGATATTGAAACTGGGTTTTACTTTGCATTTTATTAGTCTTAAAGCAGCTATGTAGTTCCAGCTAAATAATGATTTTCAGTTCCTTATTATACGGAGCAAAATATATTGTGATAATTGTAATGGACTTTTGATGTTATTTTGCTTATCAGCTGCACCATTTTAGTAGTTTTCCACATCTGTATATGTGGCACCAGTTATGCTCAGGAAGTGTTAATTAAAGAGAATTTAAAATAATATACAATCTCCATAGCATGTAAGCAACAAAATATGTGAACTATCTTCATTTCACTGTTCTCTACTTAGTGATGACCTCAGTTATATATTCAAATAAAATTTAGTTCATATTGATTTTAAATTTCTAATAAAAGACTTAATTCTTTTGTCTCTTTGTCAATGTTGATTTTATTAACCTCAATTTTCAAACATGCTTGCTAAATAGTCAGCAGTTATCATGTGGTTATGGAAATGAAAAACAAACACAATGCTTCCTTATATTCCAGACTGGAAAATAGTACAGTATCTCAGAGCCCACCACTGGTAAATGCTTTCCCTGAGTTCCTCACTTGAGTTTTTTATCCAATTTTTTATGTAATATATTTTAAAGGAGTGCCAAACTTAAAATATAGTGTTTATTTAAAAAGTTTGATTGGCCTCAGGAGAGTATCTAAACAGATTTGGTCCTTTAATACTTGTGTGGAATTCATTATTGGCTTAACTCTTGATAGATACACTCAGCAATGTGTTTTGTTCTTTTCTTTTGCAGAAATAGATTGTTCTGATTTATCCCTTTATTCAGTTTGGCACCATCCAAGACTCAGAAAGATGCAGGAATATTATGGACTATCACTTTAAATCCTGTTCCTCTCAAAAATGCTTTGAGTAAAGTAAGGCAACTAAATTTAAAGTTTAAAATAAGACAATCCTTGCAGTAAAAATCAGCCACTTATCAGTATACTTCCATGCAGCTCATTTGGAATTCAGAATTTGGAACACAAATTTAGAATATTGAACATGGCATTATTCATTACCTGGCACACAGTCATTCAAGGCAGTTAGCCAAACAAGCTATCTCTCTACTTACAGGTGAAACAACATTTTTGAGAATCTTAAAAATTTGAAAACATTCATAAATCAAAATATGAGGATTTCTAAGAGGGAAGCTAACATCATGCCAACTTTAAGTATACTGGATATGGAAACAAATCAGCAGTTTAAAAGGCTTCTCTGACAGGCACTTCCACTTATTCAGACAATATCAATTAGTGTCTGCAGAGCGGACTTACCCACGATGATATTTCAATCGTTGTGTTTTCCACATGCAAAGAGACTCTATTAAGAGACTCTATTTTTCCTCTCTTTGTTTTATACTGCTTCAAAAGGAACAATTAATAGTGAAGGTTAGGACATGAATTGGGTTATACAACTGATGTTTAAACATAAGTTTGAAAACCTGTCAGGTTCAGAAACTTTTCCAGTGATCATCACCACTCTTCACAATGGTTTTTCTCTACCAAAAGGCTATTTTACTCTTTTTTCCATGGCTGTACACAGTGAAGTGTGTGGCAGGACTGCAGTGGTGGGAAAGGCTGGTGGAAACTGGTACAGGAGGGGACAGAGGCCCCATCCACATAACTGCTCCTGGGGGAAGGGTCGCCTGCCTGTGCCTCAGCCACTGCACTGCTTCCACCCCCTTCAACTTTGTTATCCTAGGATATGAGCAGCATTTGCCAGGATGGTGGGTGGGACTGCTTGCATGGATCCAGGAGGAGCAGTCCCACCCCACCAAGGTGCTGTATACCTGGGACCTACCTCCCTCTCTGTCAGCTTCTCCCAGCACCACAGTTTCAATAAAAGGAAGGGAACTTGGGAATTTGAGGTGAACATTTATTTAGTCACAAGAATGATGGCTGAGGAAGAGGAATAAAGACCAAATGGACTTACAGCCTGTAAGTTGTGATTTCCAAGGTGGTCTCATGTCCATGCAGACAAGGAGATCCAGAAATAAACTGTCCCCGAGGCATTCTTCTGTTACAGTGCCAATGCTCACCTGCATCATCTTACCAGCAGCTCAGTCCTGGCTGAGAGAGAAGAGAGACTTCCAGGACAATTTGGACAATTGCAGTGCTTGAATGAATACAAGAACTGAGTAGTTTTAAAAAGTAAGCTGTTAACACTGTTCACCTCTTTATTTCTGCCACTGTATCTGTTTTAGACATGCTGAAAATTTCCACTTCACTTATAATGTCATGATTTTAAAGACTTTAAGTATTTTCAGCATTAATATTTATACAAATACAGTGTTTTGTCATTAATTTTTCATCCTTTGGTATTCCATTCAATAAAGGAGGCACAGGGTCTTAAAGAGTAACCATCCACCAGGAATATAGAGCATTAGCACAGGGTTTAGATTATCAGCTATGCCCTATGAAGAACAAGTATTAATTATAACAAACCACCATCGGCACACATATATTGATTATAATACCTTTATGAAAAAAGTCAAAAGCAAACTGGGGAATAAAATATATCCATATTAATATTATGCTTAGTGGAAGACACAGTTTATGATCTCTTATGATCACCAAGATTCAGAAAAATAGTCCTAATCAAGACTAAATGGGGAAAAAACATTCATAACAAGCAATTTAATCGCATCTGCAAATATTATTCTGTCTGCTTGGAACCCCTTGGAATTTCAGCTGGATTAGTTCTCCTCCACTTCCTGTCCCAAACATTTGTTTTGTGTTTCTGTCTCCTGTTAAACAGAAATTGCCTTTCACCTCAATGGATGCCAGCATTTCAGTGATGCAGGAAGAGTTTCACATGTGTATCCTATAGAAAATTAGACAGAAACATAAGGATACATAAATGGGTGTGTGATATGTTCATTAGTATAAAAGAAAAGCCAACATGCCTGTGCAATACTTGTAACCTGAGCTGTAGAAAGGAGTATAGCTGCTGTAATTTCAATAGAGCTAGACTCGTGTAAACCCTTCTATCCATAGAACTCAGTATTTATGTAGGTCCTTCAATTCACAAGGATTCTAAAGTGCCTGGTGTTTTAGTAAAAATCTCTTATCTGTGTTATAGCTGGATGAATAGTACTTAAGGAATACATTACCTGAGAAATTTACCATTTTTCATCAAATAATCTGTTCAACAAGTAATTTTATGAGGTGTTAGAGTAATTCTGAGGAGTTGAATACTATACATGCTTGAATAAAGAATTCAATAAACAATGGAAATATTTACCAAAAATGTTCCATTATTTTTTTCCTTTAAAAATGTCAACTAAATGTCAATTTCTATGTTAAGAAATACTAATACAGCTCTAATGCTCACCACCTTTAATATTCTAAGTGTTTCCTACCCCTGCCCTCCAAAGGAATAAACATCTGAATTAAGTCTTCTATTCTCATTTCACAGAAGAGAGATCCAGGGATGTGAAACACAGACTGATTTTTATTTTCTTTTCATGTACACAGAGAATAAGTTCCCTTCTAGGAAATTCTTCTTGTTTGCAGTCAATAAATGACAGTAAATAGGATCTATATCTACCTCTTATTTACTGGTTTTGTTGAGGTGCTGACAAAGGGTGGGTGCTTCATATCCTGCTGATCCTGCTGGTCGTTTTCCCCTCAGAGATCCTTTGGTGCACCTTTTGCATAGCCCGGCTCTCTTCATTTCCAATAGCTCATCTCACCTTTTCTTTTAAAACACTGTAACCTCCACTGATGTAACCTACTTTTTGTAAAATATCATAGTGATTATCCCTTCAAACAAGAAAATATCCGGCTTCTTTTAACATCCAGCTCACTCTGAAGGGTTTAAACACTCATCCGACTGGCCAGGGAGGTAGAGTGGCTGACAGAAAAGATGGGGTTGCATTTTTAGACGCTGCTTAAGAAAAAATTCTGTACTTAATAGTGAGAAAAATACAGAAATAAATCTTGAATCAAGTCTTGGAAGGCAGTCCTCCCACTTCTGTGCTCTCCCTCCCTTCTTGACTTCTCCCTTTCTCTCTCTCCCTTGCTATCCCTCTCACCAGAAAAGTCACATTTTATTTTGTTCATCTGCTCAGCAAAGTCTAGATCAAATCCAGGGCTATAATCATGCACTAATTTCTAGATCAGCTTTCCTCCCTACTTACTGGCACAGACAGTGCAGAATATCTAAATAAAAATGTATCTCTGACATAGACATAGCTCTTTTATTAAAAACATAGTTCTTTAATGAAGAAGCAGCAGACATAGTTGCTAACCTCTTTGGGATCCTACACAATGAAAGGTGCCTTATAAGTTACTATTAGTGGTACTATGACTGGTACAAAAGCCTTTGTAGTGTCTTATTCTGGACAGATTCTAACAGCTCAAAAGACTAGGATGTATTCAGTGTTTTACAAATTGTGATCTACTATGATCATACCTAATTTTATCTCATTGGGAGTCTTCTGCATACATTTAAATAACGATCAGATCTTGCTTCGTCTTTATCTTTTCAGAGTGCTTATGCAGCCAGAATTATATCAAGGTATTAAAATTCTTTAATATTCTTTATTCTTTTAAAAACCAATTTTTCTTTTTCTGTAAGTGTATGGTTTAATTCCATGTAAATTAATTTTACTCAGGAAAGTATTTTTTCATTTCAAGTATCTTTTAAATGTTTCTTTTTACACCCAACCTGCAGGCAAAAAAATGAGAAAGCAAACAAATGAGATGATTTTTCAGTAAAGAGACGAGATGCCTAAAGAGCACAGTATATAATTGGAAGAGCACAGGAGAATGTTTAAAATAAGTTCAAGAACAGTGATAAGGCTAAAGATGATGTTATCTGTTGGACAGAAGAAGCCATTAACATACACCAGAGTGTTTTCAATCACTTAATCAGAAAACCCTTTTCTTGAGCACTGTTTCTTGTCTGCGTGCCATGAACAAACATAAATATTTTGGATTTCCTGCATCCTTCACTCTGATAATGGGCTCTTAACTATAAGCCCTTCCCACCTCAAAGAAAGAGCTAAAAACAAACGATAAAACATGAACCCTAAAGATGATTTCTAGACCAGAGGAGTTACAGAATTCAACTGCATGTTCAAACCAGCTTTTTCACTGCACTGTTAGTCCTAGTTTA
The DNA here is from genome assembly GCA_013400315.1 of Bombycilla garrulus. Classification (NCBI taxonomy): domain Eukaryota; kingdom Metazoa; phylum Chordata; class Aves; order Passeriformes; family Bombycillidae; genus Bombycilla; species Bombycilla garrulus. The sequence continues at coordinate 96,705 of VXBU01006597.1, read as the reverse complement.
GTATGAATGCAATTTAAGATGAGACAAAAGGAAAATGGACGGGGATGAGGATGAAAATGTTCTCAATGAGCTAAAAGGACTAAATTATCACAGAGTGCAGTGGTGTTTGTTCAGCAACATGGAAACAAAAGCTTTACTGGTCTGCTTTAACAGAAATAGAAACAAACAGAAAATTCTACTTTTCAGTGAAATAACATTTAATTTCATAGAAGCAAAACTAGAGAAAGATGATCTTGTGGGGTTTTTTTCCTCTTCATACACGTTTTATGTGTGTGGGAAATGTTCAAGAGCTCAAATATGCACTTATTCTAAAGGAGACCTTTGAGAGGGCCTGAGGATGTTATTGTTTTGTTTCTGGTTTTAGAGATTTCTTCCACTAGTTTCTGATGATTCAATGAAAAAAAATTATGTGATGTTAACTCTTCTATATAGAAACAACGACTGGAAGATTTCTGTAGCTGTACAACTCCGTCAAAGCTTCATTCACATAATCTTCTTCCTTACAGCTGCATGGGAGTCAACTCCTTACAGCACTGCAAATCCAAATATTGCACCAGGAAGGAGCAAAGCAGCATTCGCTCTATATCACAGTATATTATCAAAGCTATCCCAACTTTGGCAACAGCAGTAAGACTTCAGGGGCTGCTTTCAGATAATTCTGACACTGCTGATGCAATGTTTTCCTTGGTCCAAATGAGCTGTATCAGTCATTTGAATTATAATGAACTAGAAACTACACAGTTTGTTTCAACAAATAAATCAAAGTGGAATACTTGGGCATCAGGTGAAACTAACTTTAAGTAATCATTACATGGAAAAAAGTAGATGCGTTTTAAAATGGTTTTGTAATGCTTCAAATGACCGGGAGACAAATTTGTTTGCCATGTTACAACACATAACAGGAAAAACACACCATACAGTAGATTGATCACTAGTCAAGATTCAACTTCTCAGAAGTTATGTGAAAACAAACAGTGCCAAGTAGCTCATGTAAGCAGCAACTGAGCACTGAACAATAGAAACTTGCATCTGGTAAGGATCTGGCTGGTGCATTAGTTCAGGAACTTGAAAGTGGTAATTTGCATAGTTTTAAAGTAAACACTTTAAAAAGAAAAGAAAAGTTGTTTTAAATTCTGAATTAGAATATCTTATCAGAATTTCTTTATATTTAGGAATACAAAACATATATAAATGTATAGAAAACCAAAAAAGGGGTATTCTGGCAAAGAAAGTCACAGAAAATAATTGCTCTTTTCTATTAAAATATTTGGAAATATACCATTGAATGAATGTGCAAAATCTACATTTTTCCAAATGGCATGTAATAGTTATCAGTTTTATACTTAGGAATAGGAGGTCTTTATATTTTTGCCATCACAGAATGTATTCTCACACTTGTATTCTTCATAAAAACAAACAAAATCTTGCATACATGCAGAATGCTGAAAACGGAATTGAGTTGATTCAGTGTTTTTGGTTTATATTCCCTTTGTGTATGTGAGGTAGCAACAGGAAAATGTTTATGACATTTTCCACTTGTTTTTCTTACAGGTGAAATGCATTTTTTATAATAAAAAGTTGAATTTTTTTCTGTGGTAACTGCTAAGGAAATCTGATGGCTCATTAGAGACACTGTTTTCCCATCATAAACATTTCCTCTCATTACTGAGAAAACTGCCACTAATCAAATGCATTTCTGAAGCACTACAAAAGGATTTGGCATTAAATTTCAAGATAATGGTTGTTAAGTGTGGCTTGTTTCCTTCTTAGGCTTCATTTTAGTCTGTTACTGCTTTATTCTTTTTCCATTCACTGAAAAATGTCCAACATTGTTTATTACAGAGTGTGGGACACAAATACGAATCAAACCTGTTTACATATGATTCTGATTTTGGGGGGAGGAATTACTTCTCAAACAATCAGGCTGAATAACTGCTACAGAAACAGAATGCAAAGTTGGTTTGTTTCTTGTTTTAAAAAATGTTGGTTGAATCACATCAAAATCTCAAGACAATTCCAAGATGAACTGACTCTGAGAGTAAATGACCTCTTCATCTCAGTGATAAAGTTCCAGCCAAAATATTCTCTCGGCCTGAGACGTGATTCATTAGAAATATGTGCATGGTGTGGAGCTCTACTTTCTATCTGGCAGAGTCCAGCCTGCAGACTGATAAGAAGCAAATGCAAATGTCCTGATAAGAACTGAATGCAAATATTTATGATATGATATTCCCTGGGAATTATGTGCAGATAAAACAAAGTGTATTATTTTCCCGCTTCTCTTTCAGGTTTGCCAAAATGCCCTTTTTCGCTTTCGGAATTTGCATTTCTTCAAAATTGATTCGGCTTGCGTATTATGTTAAGCTATTTGTTTGCTAAGGATGGTAATTAGTTACTGTAATTACAGCAATGACAGTTGCTAAATTGTTTTTAAAGCATTACAGTGAGCCTGTGCCAGAAGATTGCAGTATTTTTTTGGATTTAAGCAGAGGCTGGAAAAACTCCCACTCTAAGGCCAGCATGGGATTTTCAACTACAAAGCTGCTTTTCCTGATTGAAATATTTTTTAAGAAATCATTAATTTGCATTGATTGTAAGTACTAACTTTAAATTTTGGTTTATTCACAGATCACAGAAATATTAGTGATAGTGGGCCCTGTGGGAAAGGAGATACAAGGGGGACTCCCATCGTAAATAAAAGTGAAAGCTGATAGCAGAGGAAAAATGGTATAACTATTACTCTGAGCCTGTTAATTAAACTCTTTAGCTTAGTTTTTAGATAAATTAAAAACAATTTAAAAATGCCTGATTGAAAGTAATTCCTGAACTTTTCTGAGGTGCTCAGGGCTAAGTAAGAAACTCAGAAATAGCTATATTCACCAAGTGCTTATTGTATAGCAGGCTCTGCATCAAGATGGAGCAGAAAAAGGAAATGGACAGCTCTTGCAAATAAATTCACAGAGTCACAAAGTCAAATAAAGTTTTTTTTTCCTGGGGCGTCTTGACATTGTAGTCGCTGCTTTTCATTTTTATTTACAGGCTAACACTGGACACTTGCATCCTGAGTATGTCCAGGGTGAATATTTCATGATAATCCCAGAAAGCTCCCAAGTTTCAGCCTTTTCTCCTTCCCTCTAGCATTTCCTCCAAAGGAGTTATTGTCACAGCAGGAAGAGTGTGCAGCTCAGCAGTGGAAGAGCCCCAGGCACCATAGCATGAGCTCTTCCTCTTCCAAGACATGTGGTCTCGGGAGATTAGCTGGTGTGTGTGTGGGAACCCTAAGGCTTTCACCCATCTCTTCATTCTGTTCCTCCTTCCACTCCACCCCCGTATAATCTCATTCCCCACAGTTTATAGGAATAGACATAATTACTGCACTTTTCTTCCTTCAGAGAAAAGGCAGCCTCCTTTGAGGCTACAGTTCAGCTCTGTAACTAGGAAGAACACCTGTAACCCATCCTCCATACCCTTCATCCCTCTCTTCGATGCCAATTCAACTAAAGCCCTGATGCCTGAAGTCCTGGGATTTATTTTGAGGTTCCTCTCACCCTCAAAACCAGACTTTCCTGGCTGTTTCTCACCATATCTTGATTCCTCTTCTGCCCAGTCCCATTGCACCTGCCCATGTGCTGCAGACAGCAGCGTGCAGTGCCCACAGGCAGCACACCCTGCTGCACTTGCCTGGGTGGAGAGCACACATCCACTGAGCCTGCTGACATGGGGTTTAAGTACACAGCAGTGTGTGCTTCATGGTTTGCAGGCCTCTGCTTTCACTTTGATACAGTCAGTCTTTCAAAGGTGCTTTGTGCTTTGCAGTATCATTTATCATTACCATTTAATAGTCATTTCTACTCAATTAACTGAATATTCAGTCCTTGCCCCAGAACACCAGCTTGAATCAGCTACTGTCCTCTTGCTTACACAAAATTCCATTATTCTGATGATATAGAGGCTTTACATTTATTTGGAGAAAAAGTTATCTTTTCTCTATTGTCTTTATGAAGTAGCTAGAAATCCAGAGAAATGCAAGTCTCATGATACCATCAGATCATTCAACACAGGAGAATCTTGCAGTTTCTAATCATGAGGGAATAGCATGCTAACAGCTCACGAGAAACACATGGTGTGACATTCTGAGGTCACTTTCCTATCCCATGTATAAACTTACAATAGTGGATTTTGACTGAGCAGTATTGGATCAAAGAACAACTTCAGGAAACATAAGTTAAGATTCAAATATCAGCTAAGTGATTGCTTAGCTACAGAAAGAAAAACATTTCTCCTGAAGTGAGAGAGTTTTCTTGTCCTGAATTTCAAAGGCTTATTCCTTACAAAGTTTATTAGCTTATATTTGGATTATGCTCTTCACTTTGAAACTCCTACAAAGGATTTACTTCCAAGGCCCTCCACTAGCTGCATAGACAATATATCAGGACATAACAGCCCCATCTGCTGCTAAGCAGATTTGTATCTAATTTATACTTGTATTTGGATGATAGTGTTTTAGAGACGGATGAGAGATATCTTTAAGCCTTATCTTGAATCAAACTTTATATGTCATTTTCATCTTAAAATGGAAAATAAGTTGATAGTGTGATCATGTATGGTATGTCATAAACTATTCTCAGAATCTTCATTAAAGGAGCTATGAGAGAAGAATACAAAAACCTTAATTATCATTAGGCTTTGCAAAAACTTTTAAATACTGATAATGGAGTGGGTAACATATCTGGTAAACATTTAGTACCATTTATTGACCTTTTAAAAATCATCATAGAAGATCTAATCAAGCAAATGAGAAATGTTTACATAATGTGTCTCATGGAAAGTGAGATGCTACCTACTTTGGGGTTCTGAGAGCCACACAGTGGCAGAATATATTTATATTTAACTTACATAATAAACTAGCAAATATATTTGATTACTGCAAGAGTAAGCATGACTGTAAAATTACCTTCTACCTCTACAATGACTTTCTTTTGTTTTGTATATATATACAAATATATGCAATGCTATCATTTGCATTATGCATGCAGAGCCTTAAACTCTACTACTTGTGAGTTCAGCAGATATCATGGAGCTAGATGCATAGTGAGATGCATGTGAAAATATGCAATGTAAAGCCCAGAACAGTGGTATACATATTTGCATAAACACACAAGAAATAGCAATCTACTTCTTGAAATCAGGACCAAAGCTGTGGAAACAGGCATTGGTCCAACTCAGAGGTTAGCACAGCAGGTTACAAAGGACATATGCAGAGTATATATTTCCAGCTTAATTTTAGAGTAAAATCAGTCTTGCAAAACACAGATTGGTGTCTATTTTGATTTTTCCTGGTTTACAGGAGAGTGACTTGGTCAGGGGAGAGTCCTGGAGGAAGGGGAATGTTGCACTGTCTCAGTGACTGAGGGGCTCTGGAGAGACTTCATCTGAAATCCATCCCGGCTGGGAATGAAAAATACAGGGACTCATAGAGATAATTTGGGATTCTCAGGAGGGAATACTGGGAAGAGAAGGAAAGAAATGCACAGCCAGCTGTTTGAGGTGATGGACAAAGCAAAAGCTCAAGGACAAAAGATCAGTGCGCAGAGTGGGTGCGATCCAGCTGACAGTTTCTGAGTGGCCTGAACCAAGCAGGGAAGCGGAGACAGACCTGGGAAGACAGTTGGTTGTAGCAAAGGGCTTTTTCCCTGCCTGGGACTCCTCTGCACTTTGACCCAACTATTTTGCTTTTTGTCTGCACAAAAATTTATGAATTACCCTTGTTTGGATTCCAATAAAAACTGGCATTTTGAATTAAAAGCCCTTATTTTGAGTGGGCTTGTCACTTGCAATGAATAAAATCTAGACAGAATGCCTGACTACATTAGGATTCTGTTATACTCCTTTCCTGGTTTTTTTTTGTTTTGTTTTGTTTTGTTTTGTTTTGTTTTGTTTTGTTTTGTTTTTATGTGCATGTTTTGGGTTTGGTGGTTTGGTTAGGATTTTTGTTTTGAGGTTTGCTTTGTTAATTTTTTTCCCAAAAATTCCCATGTCTTGGAATCAAGAAATTATAGAAATATATTCATTAAAATGGAGTCCCAGACCATGCAGAGACTAAGGAAATCTTGAAATTCACACAAATGAAAACAAAAAAGTTCAGAACACAAATAAAAAAATCACAATAAGGGAAAAAAGCCCTAAACAGTATCCTTTTAAAAATCTTGCTGTTTTTAAACTAGTTGCAGGCTTTTTGCAAACTTGAGTTGGCTAATGTTTTAACAGTTTTACTCTGTGCTGTCTAGGGACTGTGAATATGGAATATCATTAATACCATGCAAAAAAGTTTTATACTCTTGGAATAACAAAGCAAATGATTAAATAAGATTTCTCTGATGTGATGCATTGTATAAGATGCTGTCTTCCTGCGTGAATCCTGGCACAGGATAGGGATTGAAATCCCACACAGCATCTAATTAACACCAGTGCTCTGGCTATACTAAAAGTTCAACACATAGATACAACGCCTAGAAATGCATGTTTGTTGTCTAGCTTGAAATATATGAAAAGGATGAAATTAATAAAGGATCACAACTCTCTCACTTGACCAAGGCAAATAGACCCTGATTATTGTAATAACTGTTGATTTTATTCTAAATCAAAGATAGAAAAAGATTATATCAACACTTAAGTGTGAATTTCTGTGCTGTTATTATTATATTCTAACGTGAGAAAATACGGATGCCTTGACTCTGCCTGGATGTCTGGAGTTTTTGCTAATAAAGTCTCTTCCTGCAGTTCTGTCACTGCCTTGCACAGGTTTGCTGGAACTGATGATCTATCAGGGATGACTGAAAAAAAGAATTATGAAGTGTGGGTCATTATCAGTGAACAACCTGTCATCAACCCCATGGTGAGCCAGTGACTGGACACAGCTGTGATGGGGACAGGGTGAGGAGCAGACTGCAGTCACTACGGCATCATTTCCCCAACTAGAGCAGATCACAATAATGGGATCTGAATGGGGAGGAAGAAGTATATGTCCCTTTGCACTTTTCCATGCACCCACTGTAAATCCACCACTGACCTTGCTATAGCTCAGCGTTGTTACATTATTGCCTAAGGTGTTTGTTTAAGTCGCAAACTTGAGTTGGCTAATGTGTGTGCTGCATGATATCCATTTCAGCTGTCTGCACAAAATATCAACTACAAATAGTTTGGCAGGTGTTTTCCACCAGAAGTTTTTGGATTTTTTCCTATCAGAGAATCTTCCAAATGATCAGATTAGGAAGATTCTCTCACATACATTACAAGGTCAAACTCAGTTTTAGTATGATTATACTGCCACTCCTTATCCTGTACATAGGACAAGCATGCTGCACTGGAAGATGCTAAGGGGGAACAGCTACAGCCTCCAACCTAAGCAATTCTTAATACCTTTTTCTTACGCTAAATGCTTTGAAGGAGTATGTTGAATTTGATGAGTTCTCATCAATACACAAAAAGAATTTCAGTGGAACAGACCAGGCTGTTAGGACACACAGGTCTGTGAGATTCACTGACTGTGACAGTACTGCCTTGGACTGCCTTGGGCACAGGACTGCAGAGCTTTCAGGTTCCTGCCAGCTGACCACAACACAGAGCTGCCTACGCCACTTGCTTCTGATGAATCTTGGATCCCTGTTAAAGCCAGGAGAATGGAAGTTCTGCAGTACTCAGCATGAACTGTGACTTTCTAGACTTGTATCCTTCCAGCTTTGAGACACAGGACTTTCCCAAATCAGGAGACTTTCCCAGAACAATACAGAACTCTCAGACAAGTCAGATTTCCCCAGTTAAGTCCCTTTAGTGAGACACAGCTTCTATGTCCTTTGACTGACGAGAGCGTGGTGAGTTTCCCGGAACTGAGACACCTGCCTTCTCACTTATTTTTCCTTCAGAAATATAATGAAACATAACAACTTACAAAAAACCCAAGTGGCCATTTTCGAAACACATGGTAGGTCTCTGCTTTTCTAAACACATGGTAGGTCTCTGCTTAAGATGAGTGTAGTCACTCTTCAGCCTCTATTAATTAGATTATATATTAACTATAAGAGATTATGTAAAAACCATAGGAAAGCTTAGGCACATTAGGGCCCATGTGCACACCTGCTTGTAGAGTCCTGAATTTAGGTGCTATATCTTAACATTTAGCTGACACCCCCAAGAATAAGTTATATCAGAAGAGTGTTGATGTTTGCTACTACTCCCCCTTGGTGCAACACCATTTCAAAATCACATAAAGGAAAACTGACATTGCAACCCACAGCTTCATCTAGCAATTTGATAGAAGAGGATATCCAGTCTGCTTATTTGAGAGATTTTCAGTTGTTAATGTAAAGAAAAAACAGTGGTAAAATAGAGTAACTTATGAATGAATTGTCTAAAGAAAACTTGTGATAGATTTTTTTATGGCTGTCTACAGGTATAAGAACATTTCATAAGTTTATAAGTTTATAACTTTAAGAATGTTAATTGCACATCGTGCATTGTCTTTATGGCCAATGAAGACATATCTGAATAGGATAAACCAAATAAATTTAGGTGTGCACAACAATTCATCTGTGGAAGAGTAGGGATCAGAATTATCAGAGATATTTCTATAGTCTATTGGGTGGCTATATCCTTACAGTTTTATAATGACTTATGATTAGGATTGTGCTACAAATACAAATAACATTTGTATGTGTATAAAACACATAGGAAGGAAAATAACCTTTCTGATCAAATGATTAACAAATGAGTGTATCCAAATCTAATATTTGAGGAACTCTGAAATATGTATGATGTGTTGACACAAACCAAGTGCTTGCTAGCACCAGCTAGAAGATGGCTCTATTGTGTTCCATTAAGAGGATGAACATGTCCTAACCACAAGTCCTAAAATAGTCTCAAACTCCATCAAAAGAAATTAATTCAGTCCAGGTGCACCTCTTTTCCAATAAAGTTTTGATGGTAGATGATAGCTGGTAAACATAAATTAGCTCTACTGGATCAAAGACCAGCTGTAATGATGGGGAGAGAAGAATGGCTGCATTCATCACACCATAAAGTGGAGAGAGACATGAAATGGTACTAGTTAAGCTGAGCTGAGTAAATGCAAAGAGGAGAAAAATGAAAGGAAAACTAAGATACAGAAGAGAAATAATGAACCATCATGCACAATCAGTATCCATATCTTATAAAAATAATTATTATAGAAAAGTGAAAAGGCTATTATTTCCCAAAGAACTCTGCAGGTCATTTTAGAACACTTTAGTTTCTTTGTGCCCAAGCCTCTCAAAACATTGTGAAAAGAGATTGTAATTCTAGTTTGGTTTTGAATTCTTGGATGTTTTAATGTTAACACTAACTTTTTATCAAAATATAAAATCTATGTAGAAGCTATTGATAATCTTAAAGGTTTTGCTAAGTAAGAAATCTGCTTGTAGATGAAAGCAATACAATTTTTACACAAGGAAAACACATGGACTATGGAAATTTAAGCATTCTCTATTTTCCCAGATAAAACTCTTGTGATTTTTGTGATTTTATACTGGAAGAAAAAAAAAATCAAATGGAGGTTTTTCTAACCTAACAATTATTTAGCATAGCTAAACAACCTGTTTTTACATCTCTTTCTATTTAAATAGAACATTATTTGTTCCTGGCTCTTTTCGCAAACTTCATTAATCTTTCATCAGTAATTCACTTTTTTCAAGAATTTATCCCTTTGGACAGAAGTATTCTTCCTCCTTAAGTGTTTGATGACTCAAATTGTTCAGAACTATCAGCATTAAGATTCAGGCTCTGAGTTCCATTAAGTCTATGGCCACAGGCCTCAGAACTTAAAGAACATTGAGCATGTAAAGGGGAATCAGAATTGCTCAAGGACAACACTTAGCCCCTTGTTGGATACCAAAGGCTGAAAAGAATATGATGTTTTTCTGTAATGGCCAGAACTAAGCAGAGAAAGTTGCTTTGTATGGTTAAAACTTACTTATATTTGGGCTGTCTAGTCATAAAATATGCACCAAATGTATCTTATCCTAACTACAGTAAATATATATTCTCAGCATCACTGATTAATGCAGAAAGTCACCATCTCCTTCCCTCCTTTTCTGCATACTTGACTGTTGCTAGGATTCCTATGTTGACTGAGGCAGAGCTAAGGAAGGTTTCACTGTTTGTGCTCCATCAACCTTTGCAGAAGGGACTTTCTGTGTCTATATACTACCTACAGAAGTGAGGACCTGCCTTATCCTACAGTCAAATAAAATAATTAAAATAACAATAATACTCATGACAGTGGTAATAACAGGCCATCAAGCTCACCTAAAAGCTATATTTTAGCAAAAAATATTTTATCACTGATGATATTTCAATCACTGTTTCAAATGCTCCTTGAAGCATTTGAAAGCTTCAGTGGTTTTATTCAGTATTTATTCATCTTTTCTTTAAGAGCTATGTTGAATAAAGACACAATGAATCCAAAACTAATAGAGAATGCATTTTCACACTTAGGCAAGCAGTTTAACTTCAACACACAGTAAAGTAATTGAAGGTTTTACGAGTAGATTTCTTTGTGTTTATGCCTACATTAGGACAATGCTCTGTTGATCACCTACCAGTACTGAGGAAAAGACTGGTTCTGTCCAGGACCTTGGACCTGTTAGCTGCCTCATACACCATCCAATAATGGATGTTATTATCTGCATAATGCAATAATTTGCATATTAAACAAGCCAGAAGTGGCTTACATTCCTTAATATGAGCAAGTGCTAAAAAACACAAAATTGATCTGTTAATTAGAAACCTCCTTTTTGACAGCAGAAAAGTACTTAAAGGTTAACTCTGATTCTGATTACCTAGTAAATAAAATTGTATTGCTTTTTCTGAAAATGTACCTGGAAACAGTGCAGAACCATGTTCGTGACCTAATATATTTATGAGGTGACTGTGTTTTCCAGTTTCATGGAAGATTTCTGCTGTTCAATAGATGTTGCAAGACTACTTGAGTTTCCTTTAAAAACTATGGCAGAAATTTTGCTGCATACCAAGCATTTTGCTGCATAACAAGTATTTTGTTACATTATTGGGTTTCACTGAAGTATGGCTGAGGTAACAAAACACAAAGAGGACTTTTTATAGCTATAAATAATTTTCCAGTACCTAGATCCTAGAGTATTAGATATACTCTAACACAGCACAGATAAATTTCATATGCATAATATGATGTGAATTATTTTCTCTGTCAAGTAGTTTTTGACTGAAGTTAAATCAGTAACGTCATTTTGATGCATGAGTGAAGACTCAAACAGAAGGGTAATAGCATGCCTAGACTTCATGTGGCCAATGCTCTACATATCCCAGAAGACAATTTCAGTTCTTCATGTCCCACTTCCTCATAAAATGAATCAAGGTGTACCTATCTGGTGGTATTTCATTTATTTAAATCATTGCTTTTGATAACACTGATGAAACTGCCTCCTTTGAAAATAAAAATGTTCATAACTGCCTTGGCACTTGGGCATTTCAATTGCAGTTACAGCCATGATGGTCTAAAATTGTAACTAAAATAAAATTTGTGAATTACTTAAAGAATGGCTGTGCAACTGGAATTATGCCTGTTTTTCAGTTACCTATTAACTTTTCTTAAAAGTTCTGTCTCTCAAAGAGTGCATTTATGCACATGGACATTGATTCTGCTCTGTTGTCATTCTCTCAGGAACTCTGAGTGTATTTTCCCATCAACTTTCATACTGATATAAGGTCTTCATTCTAATTGTCTCTTTCACAGCTTTTCCCATAGGAGCATGGATGAGGAAACAGTAGGTTTTTCTCTGTTTGGCAGTGCTTTGCTTATAAGGAAGCATATTGGAACTCTAGCTAATTGGATGAAATTTAGAGCCAGTTTAAGGCAATCCTAAATTATGCTGTCAGGGCTTCCATAGGGCTGAGGTATGAGTGTTGGCTAAGAAGTTTTCCCTTGCTTCTAGGCCATATGAGACCTCACTTCATCACCTAGTTATAAATTTAGATACATTATAAGCAATGAAAAACCCCACACTTTTTTCTGAGAAAATACTAAACCAAGTGCATGTAAGTGAGAGATGTGATTTTCACATAATGACTAATTAAAGAAGGCTCAATGAACAAATGATTCTAAAAATGTAATGGCCACCTTGGATCTGATTAAATATATATTCAAAACGTTGTGGTTTCTACTGAGAACACTTCATTTGCCTTGAATAAAACAGGTAGTTCAATAGAGGGAAATCTGCCTATATTTCTTTCTTAAACTGGCCAACATTTGCACAGCTGTCTTACCAAGGTACTGTCTTTCTGTTCAAGTGAAATGCATAGCTTGGGAAACATAAGTAATTCTCTTTTTTGCTGACAAAAACATCATTCTGTTGGTTAACAGTAATCAGAAGTCATTGAAGTGTTTACTAGATGGCTAAGCAATGAGACTTACTAATAGCTCTTCCTTCAGAAGGGTTATCAGCCTCTGCTTTACTTTCATGTTTTGTGTATTTTATCTGAAAAGCACTTTTTAGGCCTACAATTCATGACAAACACAATGAAGGTCCATGCAGATTTCAGATTTCTAATCAAGTCACTTAATTTGTCAATGAATGCCAACCTATCATATCTACTTAATGCATAGAATGATTAAAATAAGCAGAACTTCAGTGTATATTAACACAAAGGGGGTATTTCACTGCCAAAAAAAGATTGTTGTACACAAGTTTTTAACAACGTGTTACTGATTCCCAAATGGTGTGTTACTGATAATAAAACTGGCCTGTATAATGGTCCCTAGAATGTGCAATGCACAGCTCACTCTCATTTGTGGAGCATTACTTAACTGTTTGGTTTAGAGAAAACAAAGAATTCCAGACCAGGATTCAAAATATTTGGTAGCTTTTGCTGATGAGTTAGTAGGAGCTAAATCATTTACCAAAGGATGCGCAACTAAAGGAAGATTGCAGACCTCCCAGTGCTGCAAAGACCTGCAGCTATCATAAATGAGGTTGAAGCTATGCCTTTTATATCAAAAAGATTTGTCCCACTTTTACTTTGGAAATACGACATTGGCTATGACTGAGAATCAAGTTTTAGCAATGTTTCTAAAGAATATAGAAGGCTGTTACCAAGCTGATTGCTTCCAAATTTCAAAATTCTTCTATCTGAGCTACTGACTGAATATTTTTGCCAAATACACAGTTAAAATTTTAAAACAAAAACTGGACATTCATGTAATCTCTTTGAACACTTTTGAAACTAAACAGAATTACTGCAGGATTACATTGGTAAAGGAAGTACAAAAAATCTCCATATGTCATTTTCTGTATGTTTTAAATGAGAGTACTGCTTTGTACGTATCCTGTTCTTGTCAAATTGTTTTGTAGTTCTGCAATTAGTTTGGAGTTCTGCAGTACCATTGTGTATTGACAAATCCATATATCCTATGTATCTGGTCAGAAATACTGAAATTGTAACATAGGTTATACTTTAATATTTACACTTTTCAGGTAAATATTGTTGTAATTCTTCCCTTGGCAGTGAAGGCTTGAAGATCAAGACGGTTTAGACACAAGGTGAAAAGTATGTTTCCAAACTTATTTAACAAAGTAATGCAAAATCCTTTGTGCATTTAGGAAATTTCCTATTACATGAACTGCCTTACTGATTTGAACAGGGATGCTCACATGAGAAAAGTCAGTAAAAAATAGTAGGACACAGGCCTGATTAAACATTCAGGATCATTGTGGATAAGCAAAAAGCTTACACCAGACTCTTTCTACTCTAGGCAATTTAGCCAAGGAGCTAAAATATCCTCTTTCAAAGCACAAGAGCCACAAAAGACACAAGGATAAGAAGGATCATGTCAGTGCAAGGCTCTATCTGAATTCCATACATTTTGGCTTTAAACTTAGTTTTTCTATTGTCTGTGACTTGGAAGAAATTGTGTAGTGCCTTAGTACCTGAGCTTCCCTTTCTGTAAATGTGATGATAACTCTTTTTCTGCTGTGTATGGAGATGCATTATACTAATTCTTGTGGAACAATGTCAAAGTCTTAGACAAAAACAAATTTGAAAGTGCAGAATATTATTTCAAGCACAAAGGCTTTCAATAAATTATTCAATACAAATCTTGTATTCAGACCACCCACCAACACAAATAATTAATGTATTAATACTTATCATAACTACTCCTTTATCATAGTTTAATATCAAGGGAGTTTTTAGGATGCTACACTAAGACCCACCATGCACTAAAACTTCCATTCCCAACACCTGCCCTTTTGCAGCTCATGTTCTTTTTGGGGTTTGTGGCTGGCAAATAAATAAATAAAGAAAGAAATAAGAACAAAAGATAGAAAAACTGGGAAAATTAACAGAAATGCAAACCCAGAATATTAAGCCGATATTAGAATTATCTTCAAAGCTTGCCTGTTGGTATTACTGGCCTTTAAGCATACATTTGCAAGTTACATAAAGAAAAAAACCTCTCAAATGGCTGTTCCAAACCCTAATTGTTGTAACTTATCCATGCATTCCAGCTAAAATTTTCAGTGCTCTGCAGAAATGTTTGTTCACTTGCTGCAAACCATGTCACAAATCTTCACTGCAACAGCTAATATTTTACAATTGATCAAATAAACTGGGATATGTATTCTAAATATGTGACTTAATGAAAACAACTAAAAGATTTATGCTCCATTTAATGTACTTAGCTGAAGTCTCATGGGATTGCCAAAGGAGATAAAAACTGCAACATGGGTTAATGCTTAGTTATCTTTGGTTAACTTATATAGCTTAGTAATCAAAGGACATGAAAGGAAAATGTTTGATAAAAAATAGCCTACTTTAAAATTCCACAAAAGACAGCTGCCTTTAAATATAATACAATGTAAACTCCTATACTTCCAAACAAGAGCTCATAGCTGAACTTAATTTGCAATTTATAGACAAGAACGGTATTCTTAGTTGTTCGATATCCTGTTGAATATAAAAATCAGTTTGGGGAGGAAAATTAAGAATGTGAAATGGTAATTAGTGGTGAGAAATATACATATTTTCTTCTTGTCTTTGACTGGCTTTTGCAAGACAACAGTGGAAAGCAAGAATCTGCAATGTAGAACGTTACTAAAGAAAGAGGAATGAATAAATTATGAGTAAATAGTCATCTAGGTCTTTGTCAAATTCCCAACATTTTGCAAACTAAAACACAAGTAAAAAATGTCTTTGTTTAATCCACTGAAGAAGCGTGTTATTGATTTTTATAAGTATATTCCCTTGTGGGTGAATATTGCTGTTGAAATAAAATAGTCAAGTGGTATAACACTGCTGTAACAAAAAGCACTTAGTAAATAAGGATTACACCAGGCTGCTCCTGTGCTTGAAAGCAAGGTGCCAGCCCTCTCAGGGTCCAAGGCAGACAATCTGTTCTAAATCTGCTTTCAGTCTTCTTAAATGCAGTGTTTGTGCTCAAACAGGACATTCAAATGCACGTTACTAAGTACCAGTGACTGAAAGACTGCCTGAGACTGGAAACTTTAGATACTTAGCAACAGAGAATGTTATATTGCAAGAAGAAAATAACTAACTGGGACAAAACACTTTAGGTCAGAAAAAAAGAAGGGAAACTTTATGGGTGTTTTTGCTTTTCTGGAGAAGGGATGGGCAGGTTGGTGCATCTATTTGATGTCTCTTTACTGTTCATGCATACCTATGGATCCTACCCCATCTTCATTTTTGCATCTCACTTTCACAGAGATGGCAGAAAATTATTATTCTGCTATTACTCCACAGTTTATTTGCCCTTGTGTTTATGAGCCAGAATTTGCTGCTTAATAGTAATATGTTACTCCAAATCACATTAGTAACCTCTGAAATTTAGTGTTTGCTGTCTAATACAACTTTTGTAATTGAGAGATTTGGGAAATCCAAGAAGGAAAAAAACTTTGTAAGAGCTCTAGGACAGTGTCTCTTGCAGTTCTTACTATGGAACTCCATAGCTTTGATTATGAAAGAATGGAATAGAGGAAAAAATTCTTTCTGTCAGTCCAAGCAGACAAGGAGAGACTAGAGGGCATGCTGAGAGGCTGTATGAGTAACACTAGGCTTCCTCCTTGATGGCTTAATGTCAGCAGGGCTGGTCTTGTTGAAATTAATCCAGTCACAATAATGGCGTAAAGACATGCATTTATACCTCTATTGACTTTTCACGTTCACAGGATAATTGTTGTAACATTTTCTTAAAGGCCAAAGATCTTTTGATGATAAATATATCTCATTACATGGAATTTTATATATAATCATCATATGAATCTCAGTGAAATTCAATGGATGTATTTACCATATGTTAATCCTAGCATAACAAGCCTTTAACCTATGTGACTTAATTATAGGCATATCATCAGATTTACTGTAAAAAATGCCTTTTTTTTAATTTTCACTGATTTACTGTAAAAAATGCCTTTTTTTTAATTTTCACTGACAGTTGCTTTTAAAAATCCTTTCACTTTTTTAAGTCTTCTACGAATTGCCTATCAAAGAGTTCATCTTCTCTGCTCCTGACCTTGTTTGAAGGTAAATCCAGGGATGTGTGATACCGCTATCTGCTCAACTGATGTGCAGATAGGTACAGCTAGAGAAGCTTCTTAATGGAACTTTTGAATAAACCTAGACCTGCCAAAGACTCCTGCTGGGTTTCATTTGAAATACCTCCCAATTTGCCAACGTATAATTGATCACTTCTAATGAGATTTTTCAGCCAGCAGTGAGAAACAAATACATTTTCTTTGTATATGAACATGATATATAGAACAATGTTTAAGCATTCCTTAAAAAAAAGAAATATTGATACCAAGCTCTCTTAGTAGCCCAAATCTACATCTGGTTAGAAATGAGTAGCAGATGCAAGAAAAAAAGAAGAAATTTGCTTTATTTAGATTAGAAAAAAACTCAATTACAGGAGCATAAACAGTGGATACATGTGAAAATATTCAAATATTTTCCCTGACTTCTGGAAGAAAGATGGGATCATGGAATCACAGAATGGTTCATCTAGGAAGGGAGGTCGGGAGGTCATCTGGTTCAGCCCAGCTTGTCAGGTAGGGACACCTACAGCCAGTTGTACAGGACTATGTCTAGGTTGTTTTTTTAATATCTCTATGGAGGGAGACTCCACAGCCTCCCTGCACAATCTGTAATGGTGCCCAGACATCCTCACGGAAAAGAAGTGTTTTCTTATGTTCAGACAGACCCTGTTGTGCTTCTGTTTGTGTCCATTACCTCTTGTCCTGTCACTGGGCATTATTAAAAAGAGCCTGGTTCCAACTTTGCACCCTCCTTTCAGGTATTTATATGCATGATGAAATTGCCTTAATATGCATGGGAAAAAATAGAGTGTTGCTAGCAAAATCATTCAATAATCAGAATTCTAAAATACTGCACTTTGATGGAAACCACACAACTAGAGATATTAAAATCTGGGTATAAACTATCAGCTGGAGCTTGTCTAGTCCCCTGTGGCCTTAATTCCATTGAAG
Organism: Bombycilla garrulus; assembly: GCA_013400315.1. Classification (NCBI taxonomy): domain Eukaryota; kingdom Metazoa; phylum Chordata; class Aves; order Passeriformes; family Bombycillidae; genus Bombycilla; species Bombycilla garrulus. The sequence continues at coordinate 79,138 of VXBU01006597.1, read as the reverse complement.
TTGTTATAATGCACAATTTCGTGAGGTGTCTTTTGACCTCACAGTTCAGTAATTCCATTACTCTTCTCTTTTTAGGTTCCCCATCCCATTTCTTTTGACCAGTTTCAGTTCACTACTGTCACTTGATTACGGACATACTACTGGGAGCCAAAACTTTTTACTAGTTCTTGTACCATATGAACTTTTAAAAATGTAAACAGATTTTAGAGATTCTTTCAAACGTATACTTCAATATGGCAGAAAATAAATCCCATAAAACAATACTTATTTCATGAAAATTCATATGATAGTTTGAGGAATATATTGAGAACAGATCCAACAAAGTCTTAATTAAATCAAGTTAAAGACCTGGTATGTACATAATTTACATGTAAGAGAGTTTATAGTGCCAAATGGTATTCAGTTACTGGGCTGTAATGATCTATATGAAGTAATTTCTGGACTATCAGTCATTGTGTCCAAAATGTTGTCAAGTATGGGAGAAGTTCCAAAAGACCGAGAATGGCAAATACAGTAACTGTTTGTCTGGGGGTTTTTTGGGTTTTTCTTAAAGCAGAAGAAGTCTTTAAATTATAGTCCAGTTAAGGACAACCAGAAAGACACACCAACAAATCATTAAACAATCCAGCTGAAAGCACCAAGAAGATAACAAGGTGAAAAGAAACAGCCAGCATATATTTGTCAATAACAGATCACATGAATCTAATTTCTTTCTTTGACAGGATGACTGGATAACAGTGTAGCAGAAGGCAGATTTGATGAATCTTGACTTAGCAGGTCTTTCAACGTGACTCTGCATACTGTTCTCATAAGCAAGAGAAATGTGGTCTGGATGATTTAGTGAAAAGAGCATGATGAAGTGTTTGGAAAACCGCACCCACCACAATGATTAGTACAGATTCCCTGTCAAACTGGAGGATATTTCAAACATAATCTTCTAAGAACCTCTACTGGTGTCCCTGTTCTACTACGATTTCCACTCACAATCTCAGTGGTGGGATGAAGAACACAGTTGTGTTTTTTATACTTGGCATTTGTCCCAAGAGTATGTGGAACAAGACAAGAACTGCAAAGCATTTTGGCAGTTTCAGTCGGAATACAACCATTCGTCAAATCCTGGAGAAAGCACTCACAAGTGAACATGAAATGCAGTCAATATACATGCAGAACACTAAACTTTGAGAAATTATATGACTTAATTCTTAATTGAGAATAAATAGGCAAGATTAACATAAGGCCATAAACTTAAATTTTTCTTGCTATTGCAAAAAGTCTTTAACTGAAGGGGAGAAGAGAAGTGTTGCATACAAGTTATTGGAGGTGCTGTTCTTGATGGTCTGTGCTCCTTGGGTATTGCTCAGACCTCAGCTGGAGTAATGTTTCCCATTTTGGTCACCACACTTCAGAACAGATACAGACAATTTAGAGAGAATCCAGAGGAAAGCAAAAAAGAATGATAAGAGCTTTGGAAAACGTGACCTCCAAGGAAAGGTTGAAAGAGTTGGATTTGTTTAGTCTGGAAAAGGGAAGACTGAAGGCAGGCATGATAATGTCTTCAAATATATAGAGCTTGTTAGAAAGAGTGTGGCGATCAATTATTCTTAGGGCCTAAGTGTGATTTGTAGGAGAAAGCCAAATAATTTGGAGCAAAGGAGATTCAGGTTACAAGGTTTTCAATTGGAAGGGCAGTAAAGGGTTGAAACAGTTCACTGAGGCAGGTTGCAGAATCTCTTTTACTGAAGGTTTTTAAGAACAAGTGAGATATGTCACGGTTGTTTTATGTACAGTGAGGATAGGGAATGAATTATCCTATGTCTGGAGATACCTTCCAGTCCTATATATCTGTGATTCCCATGACAATGAAGCATTGATACCACAGACACAAAAAAGGATATTGTGGAATGTATCTATAGACTGCTTCTTGACAGTAATTTGTATGATTGCATTGTAGACTGTACTGTCCGTTCCAGAAATTAAAGAGCTAAAATGTCCCTAGTAAAGATCTCTACTAAGCTGGTTCTTCAAATAATAAATAATGTGGGTTTACACACATGGATAAAGGGTGCAAGATGTCCTATTTACTCTTCACATTAGTGAAATAAACACATTTCTCCTGGAAACACAAAATATGGAAATATTTTGTTTCTTAGAAGAAAAATAACTACTTGTCAAACCATGAACCAGTAAGTGGCTAAAATAAACATAAAGACAATGCCCACTGGATTGGTAGCCTCCTATCTCATTATAGTGAATGAGATACCCATAAAATTCTGTGATTTTGTAGCTGATAACAAACACCACATAAACCAAGACCATTATCGCAGTGTTTCATCAACGGCAGGAATTCACTACAGCATCTGAACCTTGGAGACTAGCAAAACTGTGCTGCCCATGTCCAGATGAGTATCTAAGCATAAACAAAGTCAGAGTGATGTGAGCCAGAATATGAACTAAGTACTGCATTGCTCTGAGTGGTTTTTTTGCATTATCATATGAAATTTGTAAATGGCAATGAGAGCTGAACTGCTCCCATAAGGATTTTAGTGGAAGAATAGCCCTGCTTTGGTAAATCAGCACCCAGGGATGTCAAATCCTTAATATTCATAAGTCAGGCCCCTCAAACCGTGCAATTTGCTTTAAAATATGCCTTTACAGTGTCTTACAATGTTTGTTTCTTTTGCCTTCTAGGTTTGAGCCTGCAGCATGGACCCAGATCATATTTTCAGCCTTTTTCAACATCCATTATAGCCATTAGCTTTTTAACTTTTGTTAAAAGAATTAAGGAAAAAATGCACATGCAATTGGATCTCTAACCAATACCAGTTCCTGTGATGGTTTACTTTTCTTCGAGATATAGGTGAACTGCTTTGCCTTGGTCAGCATGGTGATAGCCTGGATCTGAGCACTAGAACACAGACAGCTACATTGCTTTGTCATTCGTGCACTGCCTCGCAAAATTTTCACTCATGCTGAGCAGTTTTCTGACAAAACTTTCTTTTCTTTTGTGACAACACCTTGACACAACTTATATTACAGCACAAATTGAGGACCAGCCTCAAGAATAAGCAGAATAGAAGCCAGATTTATTATGTATGACCAATAGTGCACTTTTTTCCAAGTTCTACTTCCATTTGCCTAAGAAAGAGAAAAGCACACAATGCGTGTGCATCTCCAAACAAAATTAGGTGACCAGCACCCTTCAAAATCCAGGTGCCCAGTGCTTCATTTAAACTGCATGTAAATAAACAAAAAGGAAATCCTGCTGCCACTAAACTCCTGACAGCGTTTCACCTCTGGATTTTCACATGAAGTTTTATTGAACAGGAGGACTGTTACTGGGAGAAAGAACAGCAGTTAGTCCAAAAAGAAAGGAAAAAGTCACTTTTGGCTTCTTCCATGCTATGTCATGCTACATCCATCTGTGATGGAAAACAGGGCAAGCTGGATGCAACAGCCTTCACACAGAAAATAGGAAAATACAGTGAATAAGTACAGGAAGATATTTACATCACATATAACTATATACAACATATTAGTAAGCAATAATTTCATATGTATATCTAGATAGGTGTCCATTTAGGTAAATATTCTTATATAGGTAGAGATGTAGATATAAACACAAATATGGGATATACTTATACTCCTTCCTAATATCCAAGACACCTCTATCAGCAATGGCACAGTGGAAGCCTTTCTTGAAACCTGTTTGAACTTTCCCTTTACTGTGAGGACAATAAATTAACTTTAAACTAACCTCTAATTTGGGATTTCATCTCATACAAAGTAAAGTCAAAAGCCAGCAGGTTACCAGTGGAGCATTAGAGAACATGGTATCTCCACTGATACAGTGGGTGGGGAGAGGAAGCTATTAACATGTCTGTAACACTTTGCTTTATACACAACTACCCTGCTTTTAACTCCAGCCTTGGTCGCTGAGGTCAGGCGAGACAGGGCTGACTAATAGTGTCGCTTTCCTACTGCCTTCAGCGCTCACCCCGCCGCAGCGCGACGGCCAGCGCTGGAGGGGGTGGTGGAACAGCTCGGCGGGGGCGCGGGGGAAGCGCTCATTGCAGCTTTTCATTAATGGTGGATGTTAGGGAAAGGAGTGTCATACTGCCACAGCTATAAAGCTGCTGAAAAGAGAGTTGCTTAGCCATTCATGAAGCACTGTTATGTTAACACAATAATGAATAGGACAAGGTCCCTCATTGTCAAGCAGGTGGTGGACTTTGACTCGGCATGAAGGGACCGGAGTGCCCAAATTGCTCTAACCAAGTGTAAAGAAGCTCACAAAACATAGATGTCAACTCATTATTTCAAGTTTAAAATATAAGCATATGTGATGAAATGCTCCAACAGAAATTGAATCTTCAGAAGTTTCAGTTCATAAAAGCATCCTCCTGGCTGATGTATGCAGAGGAGCGTTCATATAAAGTTATAAGCTAGTGGAGCATGAAGCATTCATTCAATCATGTCATTTTTTTTTAATATGAAATAACAGCAGACTTTTTTCAGAAAAAAATCTGAAAATCAGTTTAAGCTTTCCCCATCACTATGGTTGTATTTCTACCTGTCATTCAATAGAAAAATGAACCCCAGAGTAAGAGGCTCTTCTCAAGACCAGTCAGTCCAGAGCTCAGCAGCAAAGAAGGTGCAGAGGAGTGAGGGCTGTAGGCAATGCCTGCCATTGTCACTTTTTTCCAGGTTCACAACTTTCATGCTCAGCACATTAGCATGGTTAAGAATCCAGCACTTCCTAAAGAAAATTTACGACAGGAAGGCAATGGGAATTTTGCCCCTAAAGCTGAGTATTTTGGCCATAGGTACTGCAGTAACTGGAAGACATGACTTAGATAAATCTGAGCCAATACAGCACCACAAAACTGAGTCCACCTCTTAGCCTCAGGAAAATAACTAAACCAAGAAGAAGGCCATCCTTCTTCTCCAGCAGAAGAACTTGAATCCTGAATCCATGATGCTTTTTTCTTTGCAACCTGAATTCCAAATGTTTTTTCACCACTCTTCTAGGGTAACTTGGATTTCAAGAATTGGAAAGTAAGCAGTGTTAATTTTGTAAGTGATGTTTCTGATTCAGCCCATTGTAAATCCTTTCAAGATTTCAAGCAACTCAAGATCCAATTTTCCCTTTTTAATACAGTTTGGGTTTCTTTTAAATAAATTATAACATTGGGTCATTTTCATTCACAGAGATCTGAATGCACCACCCTTAATTAATGAGGTAGAATACTTGATGCTAAATGCACTTGATATAACTAAATTTGTTACTCATGTTTATACTGTAATTATTGATGTAATGGATAAAAAAACCTAGAACTACAAGAAATTTTGTAGTAAATATATCTGGAACTTCAATGACATTCTGAAATGGGAAAATTGATGTGCACTTGCATAAAATATACCAATTAATGCAGAACCTCAATATCTCTTTTTTAATTAATTCTTTTTACTGGAAAATGAAACATACATTTGCTCATGGTATATGTGGGGTCACTTCTTTACTTTACAGTGAAAGTTAAGACAATAGAATTATAGAATCAAACTATTCCAAACATGACAAACATTTCTAAAATGCAAAAAAAAAAAACAACCAAACCTAAGAACAATAAATTAATAATAATCTACAAAAATAATCTGCAAAATCCAAAATGTTTCACTCAGGCAGTCTTCTTGAAGACAAAACCTTTTCTTCCATCACTCCTGCTATTTTATTTTCTCTACAAAAATAATGCAGCATATAATGGAAATGGTAAAAAATATCACTAAATGACACTATCACAAAAATGACACTAAAAGCATTTCAGGGGTGTCACACGTTGTCCCGTGCAAAGAACTGCCTATAAAAAACAGGAAGGAGTATTAAACCAGAGGATTGAACTTCCAAACAAAACAGATTCTTTCCTGTGCACAGGAAAAGGTAATTCCTCTAATGTATCCATGTGGAGCAGATTTTCCAGTTCCTTACTCCCACAGTTTCCTAGCAATTCTGTTCAGTTCACAAATAAACCGGAAAGGATGTAACAACTGGAGTGTTTGCTTAGCCTTTTTTAATTAGAAATTTATTTTGAACATTGATTCCTAGATTTAAAATCAGGCAAGAGACTTGTCCATAATACCAGATGATTAATTTTACTTTCTGTAAAGAGACAATAGATGTGGACGACGTTTATCAAAGATGATACTCTGAGAAGCAATTACACATTCAGTAAGGACTTCATTCAAAACACATAGGCAGAGCTGAAGCTCAGTGAGACATCTGAAATACTGCATCTGCTTTTGGTAACCCAGTGTGAGGACACTTACAAACTTGGGCTAGTTCACTTAGAACCACCAGCTGGAAAGGGTGGAGAACTTGCTCTGTAAGGAGAGACTGGTGGAGCTGAGCTGCTCCAACCTGAAGGAGCATTCCAGGCATTTAAGAGCATCCTGCCAGGACCTGCTGGGAGGGTAGGCAGTTTCCATCTTTTTTTTTGTTTTTCAAGAACAATCCAGATAAAGCCCTATAGCATAATAACATAATACAGACAATATTATAGTTGTGTACCCCAACTATCATTGTTTATACTGATGATCATATTTTCTTGGCTGAATCAATAGGAAATTTAGTCAGTATAAGCCTGAGGAAATGCTAAAAAGTTTGTCCCCACTTCATACACAGTCAATAAAGAGTTACAGGCTACATTAGAGAGCGATGCAGTGCGGCACTGTCTGATTTGGCCCTTTGTTTCTCTCTGTGGCTAGATAGAAGGCAATATAACAGGAAGACTGATTTAACCATGCAGATTGATATTCCTTAGTTTCTTTCATATTCCTTCTTCTATGTCTCATACAGTCACCATAGAACAGGAGGATTCTGAGTTAGTTGAACCTGAATTTCACTATGATACTTCCTTTTCTTTAATCAGCTGTATTCTTAAAGCACAGCACACAGATTCTTCAGAGATGCTTCACTATTTCACTGTAGCAGTGGGATTTGAGAAGGTCCTTGGAAGGTCCTGCATAATGTCTTGTTGTGCTAGTAAAAGAAGACACACTTTTCCTTCGCAGACAAGAAAACTATTGAATTAGGTCCAAAGATTCCTATTAGTTCTGTGAGTCAACTCTATATATTCAATGTGTCCGGAGTTCCCAGCAAGGCAGAGGAATCACTCCTGAGTTTGAATGTACTAAGAGTTTAATAATATGTACAAATGTTTAAAAATTAAAATTTTCATTTTCTTTGTGAACATTCAATTTTCAAAGTTGTCTTTGATACTTACACTTCAGAAATCAATTAATGGGAAGAGTGTGTCAGTTAATGGGAATTAGAAATTCAGTGCAATGCACATCTGAATTCACTCAAATGGAGTCAGTCACTGTTTACAGATATGAAGATTAGTACAAAATCTGGCCCATATTTTCTTTTTAACAGTTTTCAGCTAAAGAATGAAAGCATGGCCATCTTCATTATTTTAATTGAAGATTTTTCTTGCTTGCATCTCACCTCTGTACATAGCATTGGAGTCTTGAGTATCAGGTGGGTTCTTGCAAGAAATCAAAGCAATACTTCTCACTACAGATCTAGGTTATGGATGTGAAGTGCAGAAACACAGGCTGCACACATTTAGAATCACCTGGGCTTCAAACAGCCTCCCATCAGGGGATTTATCTTTCCAACAAACACTCTTTAAAAAAACAGTTCTTAAAATGAGAGAAATAAAAGAACTTCTGTTCCTTCACTGAAAGTACTGTTGATATGTGGTAAATTCTTTCTGTGGTCGAACAATTACTTGGAAAGAAATTTACCGTATTTGTTCATTATTTCAGAGTGCAAAAAAAACCCTACATTTTTTCAACTTCATGGCTGTTTTTAATGTGGAAAAAAAAGCCACCAAATATAATTTTTAAATATATTTTTGAGCACGCCAGCAACATGAACTTGTTCTTTTTTTCCAGCTCGTAACAAAACAAGGAATTTCTACAATATGGATAAAGTAAGTGCTAACTATCAATAAAATATAGGCCTCACAGGGACAAGATTAATATTTTTACAAGGATAAGCTGCTATACACCTTAAATATTGCAAGCCTTGTAAAAATAAAAAAGTCATTACAAAGACTGATGGAGAGGTCTCCATACAGAAATGTTCTAAAATGCTTGAAACACATTTCAGAGTAGCTTGCACCAGCAATGCACCCTCACTTAGCTTCAGAAATGGCTGTGTATACTTGGGAATACATGGACGTATTCTGCTGGGTCTTCAATCTATTTAGGTTTTCTGTTGGATAGTGTGGTCAGAACTTTGTTTCAGGCATCATACTGAAATGGGGAAGAATCTTACTTACTGGCCTAGATGACATTACTTTCATTTCAGGTCTCTCTCCCACCCCTTGCTTCTCAGGCCAGCACATTTTCCATGACTTAGGTGTCAATAAGCACTCCACTGGGGCTTGCTTTGCTGAGAAAAATAGAATTCAAAGCAGGAAGAGGAGAAGGTGGGAGCAAAACTGGTGGAAGTGTAATGATATAGGACATTGTACTATAACAAAGCAATCCCTTTTTTCTCCTTGTCTCATACAGTTTAGTGGGTCCCATAGAGCCTCAGCACTACTTGTTGGTCATAGGTTAGCAAGGTGCATGTGGCTGAAGTGGAGGAAAATTGGGTAGGCAGGGAAATGATAGTACAGCAGGAAGAGTTTTGGTGCTGATGGTTGCCCTTGACTAGCTGAAATGGGTAATAATGGAAAAGACATATGGGATAATCTCCAGCCACACAGTCCCACACACATTAGTACAATTATGACCAAGTTACAGCACACCTGTCATGCCTAGTCCTTTCTTTTCATGATAATGTATCACAAGACTTTGTGGTAATAGGTAAAAAATAGAAAGTAATTTTCTAAACCATTATGATTTTGAATACATTACCCCATCTCAAACTCATTCCGACATCATTGCAGATTTAAAGGAAAATAGGAATTTTAACTGCACACTGAGTACAGGAATGGAGAAAAATAAAAATAAGGTAACTGACCGCTGTCATGAGTGTCACAGACAGAAACCTTTCCCCTTAACTTTGTTATGTAAATTTCCTGCAATAGATCATGGCTTAAATTTCTTGCTCGACTACTCAGAGTAAATCAGCGACATTTAGGTATCATTTAGGCATACACATATTGGATACAGAGTTGTGTCCCAGATTTTTCTAGAATGACAGTAGACACTTCCTGGGCATGAGATTTAAAAAATAATTAGAGGATACATGAACCCATGCCTTACAAGTAGGAAAGCATATCATACGAAATATATGTGAGTCAGGATGAAAGGTCCTGTGAAATAGATTGCATTCTGGTATAGCAGTTCTGTGAAAAACTATTTTGAAAGTTAGTTTAGAAAATAATTAAATGTAAAGTCATTTTAATATACAAATGTCTTACAGGAACTTGAAGTCCAACCCTTAACCCTGAAAAAAAAGATAAAATAAATTTAGATTAAAAAAGGATTTGAATTTCTCTAAAACCCACAGAAAATGTTACCATTTAGTAATGACATTCCCTTTCCATTTGACCCTAGCTTGACATACCGAATTGCTCTGAACATCTGCCACCATGTACAGAAAGTCCTAGTTAACTCTTGCTATTCTAATTTGCACACAAAAGTACATTAAAAGGCATGTAAAGGCTGTGACATAGAACAATAAAAGCAGAAAATTCATAAGTAATTAGGAAATATACTATACAAAATGTTCTCCAGTGCAAAACGGCTGCTAATACATCACAGGCGATAGAGTTCTATGAGAAAACAATGGAGTTTTCTCATACATAATGCCATGTTTCCATTTCACGGGGAAAAAAAGAGGAACTGCAGCTAGTAAAGAGAGACTAGAATAGCTATGTATGCTTATAAAATATTATGCCTGACTCAGAGACAGTCAGCACCATTGTTTCAGAGATGTAGATATCCAAAGGAGTGCCTAAAAATGTTTTAGACCTCTATCCTCTTTTGTAAACTGTCTATGAAAGCATCAAAGGTGCCTTCGGTACTTTCCTTCATCTTTCCTCTTTCTTTGCTCCAAACCCCACTGAAATCAGGTGGAGAGAAATAGCAATCAAACAGTACAAAAGTGAAAGCTCTTGATTCTTCCTGTGTATGGGTGACTGTCTGCTCTCCTTCAAGGAAGGCTGAATGCACTAGACTGATGTGAACAAATACTTAGACATCTACTTTACTAAGCTGAAGAATTCCAGCTTCCTGCAGGTTTCAGGCAAGGACAAAATTAAGCACTAAAATGTTGGCAGAAGGATGGCTCTGGAAGTAAAATGGGGTTTGTTATTGACTCACTGATGTCAGTGAGACATCGAGCTACATCATGTGCCTCTGGAAGATGACATTACAAGCTCTTTGTGAACCTGCTCTGAAGAAGGGGAGCAAGAATTGTTTACATATCTGAAACACCAAAAACAATTTTAAGTGCTAAATAATATAGCAGCAATATGTTTCAGGGGTATATAAACTCTGCTGAAAGGGGAATAAGTTGATAATAGCATTAGTTATTTCTGGTATTATCTATCAAGAAGGTATGAGTCAAATTTCCCAGAAAATTTTAAGAAATACTTTAGGGTGGCGGTTTTTGTTTATATCTCCAAGACTCATTTTGCTAGCCCCTTTCCCAAAGGTCTTTCACAGGTACTTTCTCAATGCCAAGCTGTCAGTGTTTCTGCAGATGCAGCCCTGCCACAGTGTAAGGCTCTCCAAGTCAGGTCTGCCATAGTTACAGTCCGTGTCTCCTCCAGAATCACCTATTTATCCTCCATTCACAGTGGTGACCCAGTAAAGGGGACAGAGACATGAAGAGAATAAAACAATGACATTTTTTTAACAGGTTAGTTTAGAATCAGCACACAGACTAAGAACACACAGTCAAGAGCTGGTGAAGTGAAGGCAGATCCCACCTAGATGGGATTATGACACTGCAGAACTGGGCTCTGAGTCTCCTCTTTTCTTGCATTCTGGCAAAAAAACAACCTTGTACAAAAATATCAGTACAAAAAAGAAATGAGTACTTTTTTGTACATACATTTTGAAATATGTTTCTAATTTGAAGGCAGAATACTAGCTATATAAAGGATTTAAACTGTTAAATTTAAGGACTGCATGCCATTAAAGATGGTGGTTACATGCTCCATTTTCAGAGGAATCTGGCTCAATCTAAAGAAGAGTTGTCAGCATTTATTGATGTTATTTTGTATTTTTTATGAAATTGAAAAACAATGGAGAACAAACTCTTTTTTTTTTCGTAAATGAACAAATCAAGTTTATGCTGATTCATACCTGGTGTTCAGTTCTTGCAAGTATGTAGGCGATAACCTAGTATTTGTAAAAATGTTTTAAGTTCTGAAATTATTGTTGAAGAAGCATTTTTCTGGGAATCAAGTATAATTTTTATTTACTGTTTTTAAAATTACATATTTCCTTCACTCTTTTTAATATATCATTTTTGTATTTTAAAAATGTCTTCCAATAAAAGAGCAGAAAAAGATCATTTTAAGTCAAGTGAAAAATCTCAGTCCTTCTACCAGCTGGAAAAAGCAAACAGCCATCTGCCTCGAAATGGAAGCCCAGTGAAGACACTCCAAGTGCTTGCTAGAGGATTTGGTGTCAGGTACCAGCAAGCACGAGGGTGTTCTAAGATGGAAGGCAAGCTCAGAGATGATGATACCAGCACAGGCAGAGGCTGTGCCCTTACCAGAGAGATGCCAACAACTCTATTAAGGGAATAAGAGAGGTAAGAAGAAAATTTTCCCTCTAGATATTAATAAAGGAAATGTTTTACCATGATTTTTAATATCTTAAGTTGTAAGATGCTTTGTAAATACTAACTGCCCTAAATTTGGGAGTCAAAATTTCCTTTGTAGCTCCTTCACATTATACACATTTAGATTTCTTTTTCCCAGTATTCTCCCTAAATTGCTTCTTAGAATTTTGACTGAACCCAGCAAAGCAATAAAACCTAATTTAACCACCAGCAACAAAATACACATACTTAGCTCTAGGAACACATTTCTTCATTAAATGCTTCCAGAGTCTTTTCTGTGTCCCATATGCCTGTGTGCATCTCACATATCATCCAGTTTGCTTTCTTCTATCACTCCTACATCTCCTATAAGCATAAGGTCTCTGATGTTATCACTCTGATATCTCTTGTTCTTTCACTTTAAGGTCTCTTCTTCTCTCACCCCTATCTCCTGGTATAGCAGGTTTCTCCAAGTTTCACCCACTCCTTAAGTCTGTTGTTGCCTGTTGTCTGTTGTGAACTGTTATTACAAGTGTGAAACAACTACAAAATTATGTATTTTGTCTTCAAGATAAAGCAATTTTGTTATTTCTTTGCCCACATTTCTAACCTCTCTGTGACCCTTTGTATCATTTCTTGTTTCTTGCAATATCTCTTATCCAGTTTAGTACACAATAATATTGTTTACATGCTAGCTGCTTCTTCATCTTGAGATCATTAATTACACTATCAAAGCCTGGAGCTACTATTTAAGAGTACCACTGCCCTCCACAGGAGAGAATGACAGACATACTGGATTGTATCCAAAATACTGTCTCTGCAGGGCCACACCTTACAGAGAGTCTTCATTTCATTGGGAAGAAACCATCAATTGTCAGTGGTCTGAAAGGACAGAAATGTGACAGTGATGTATTCCATGTACTGGTGAGATCACCTAGGGAATGAAGATTCTCAGCAGCCCTGCCCATTTATTCTCATTAGCCAGTGTCAAGTCAATTGGCTGTTGTTTCCTTTTCTGCTTCTGGATAAAACAAAACATGAGAATACTCCCTCTTTAACTTTGCCACTTGATTAACAGTAGAAAAGTTAATCCTTTGCTCTTTGTCTTGTGAAAGCATCATCCAAATACTTCCTATTTGTTGCCTCCATCTCTGTTAATCCATATCTCCCACAGCAAGTATTTCTTCTCTCCATGAAGGTTTTCCATTTTAGAACCTCCTCACTTGTTGACTTTCCTTACTCTCCAGTCAAAAGCACTTGAGTCATAAAGCCAATGAAGTAGTTTATAGTGGATCATTTGCCCTGTAAATCTAATCCAGTAATTATCCTACACTGAGAGACCTACGTCTTCTTCCTCTCAGATTTACCTTCACCGCTGACTATGAAGTGTCCCAGTCTTCTGTAAAACTTACTTACACAGGGTCAATAGCTGCTACTGACCCAGATCAAACAGAACAAGAAAGTCCTCAATGCTTTCCTAGTGCCACTTAGACTAGTGAACTGCATCCTTACTTTGCTGGTATATGGTCCTGATTCACCACTACTCCCTGTCAATTATACCTAATTATGGTAATTGCTGAAAAATTGAATTTGAAAATAGTGAGTATTTTGCATAAAAGGTAACATTTACTTGAGTACCTGAATGTTTTTCTCTTTATCTAGAAATGACTGATTAAGTGCATTACAAAAGATCAGTTCCCAACACAGAGAATTAGGACTGGCCACATCACTCTCATCAACATTAACAGATGTGCTCATCCATAAACTCAGTCCTTTACCTTTGCATGTGGTGAAGTATTCTGAGATAAGACGATCACAGAGGGAAAGTGAGTAATATTCACTCCTTCACTTCTGGTTTCACCTGGAGTGATTCCAACATCAGGAGTGAGTTGTCACTTTTTTTTGTTTCCCTATAAATAAACACAAGAGTGGCCAGTTTTACTTCTCATTATTTATAAATAACAATGTGAAGTGTTATCTCAAAAGGGAATTTTAGTCGTGAAGTTACGTATCCTTTACAAGAAGGATTTATAATGGGAACATATATAGAAAGAAACTATACCCTTGGTATTGTAATTAAGCTTTTAAAACACACAATAATTCTGTGTTATTTGTTTTTCCTTTCTTTGATGAACTGATAAATGTCACTTGAATATTTGCATGAGCACTCAGCAGAGAAGCTAGTTTTCTTCAAAAGAAAATAGCACGCACACTTATTTCTCCTCTGCTGTACATAAATTCTAAATAGTACCTTGGCAGAATTATGAAATAAAAATGGATTTTCTTAAAGGCATTTGTGCAGTCTGGGGAATAAATGATAGAATTTTCTTATATTTCTCATATATGGAGATAACAGATACATTTAATGCGAGAAGGAAATAGAATTTTAATAGAATTTTTAACTAAAGATCTTGAAACAAAACTAGACATACATTTTAATTGAATTTCTGGCTCAAATTACAGCAAACCATTATAAATCATTAGGAATCAGTTTTAAAACTGCTTTCACTTTTACCCGTATTACAAACACAGAGGTAAGCTTTTACAGCTACAGATAAGTGTTAATAAATTACCCGAATTTCAAAATTAATGGCTGCCCGGCTGCTTTGGGGAGATATCATTGTGTTTCATGAATATTTTGATTTTGTGATTAGATCAAAATGCACTGAATTCCTAAACAGTCATAACTAAGGTCTGCTGATCATAAACTGTTCTTTTTTAATAAATTATATTCCTCACAAATCTGCTGATATGGAATAATTAGAAATTGGTTGCCTGCATTTACTGTAATATTTGCATGACTTTAGATCTCCACCTACTGATCTAGTGGCTGGCAGGAAATGTACATTTTGTACATTTCTAAATATACCTTGCCTGCAGAGATAATGGTTTATATTGTGATGTTAAGAAGGTTTTTATTTGCAAAAAACAAAGAGGTGTCACTTGCCAGTTCTGGAAGACATTGATTAGGCTGTTTATGTCATTCCTATTCAGAACTTATTATTTACAGCTTTCCTGTTTCCTTTCCTTTGTAGGAGATAATGATCTGTCTCCTGTAAACTGCTTAAAGTGTGCCTATTTTCTCTTTTTTTTTTTTAGGGAGTCTTGAAATACATTTCATAGAAGGCAAGCATATTGAAATGGAATGTAAACTGTGTAAAATACAGCATATTAATAGAAAACAATATCTTTCAGTATAATCTTTAAATTAAGTGGCATACAAATATTTATAGTTAGGGAAAATGAAAATTGCAAATCCATTTTTCATTGTGGAAGGCACATGCATCTGAATGTGATCCTGTAAGACATATACATTCCACAATTAAATACACTCAGCTTTTGGGAACTATTCATTTTAACAGTACTGTACATGACCATATCTGTTTTTTGCTACAGATCTTTATTTAGGGAAGGGAGTGCTTATTGCTGTCTAGCGTTCAGATCTCAGAATGGCCTAAGCACACAGTGTCCCAATGGATGCTTTATAACCACGTGCTTTAGGACACATTTCAAATTTAGAAAGGCGGCTTCACTTTTTTGCCATACACAGTAGAGATTTAACATAATTGTTAATGTTCACTGGATTAACATCATCCAATATTAAAATCAATGCATCAAAGGGGCAGGTTGAAGCCTACTATATAGCATACTTAGATCACAGGACAATTGTATTTGGGATATTAGCACGCTAAACAATCCTCCATTTCAAAAAAAGCAAATAAAAATTGCTTCCATTGCCATGGTTTTGTAATGTGAATGATTGATCAAGGCAAACGTATTGATGACAGGCGAAATATTCAGGCAGTTCATAAGACTTATAATTTATTCTAATGATTTCTGAAGAAATTCTATTTCATTTTGAAAAAAATATTGATCCTGTTCTTTATTCTGTCCCCATTTCTGCAGTGCAGTGAACAGCTCTTACTCCCACACAGGATAACAAGTCCTGTAAACTAAAAGACACATAAAGTGATCAAGGACAAGCTGTTAATTTCTCACAATCAAGCTTTTTTATAATTTCAGTCAAGTCTTTGTGCTGTTTATTTTATGGGTATTTATCCCTTTCTCCCTGGTAGTCTGACCTTGCATTTATACTTAATACTGTGTTTCATTACATAGATATTCTATATCAATATCAACTCTCTCCCAAATCAAATCAGTTTTCTTTTTTAAGATGAACAAAATAAGTGTAGAAAACTCCAGTGCATCCACTTGTTGAATCATGTATTGACTGATTGGTGCTTGCTTCATCATTAGCCCTTAAAACCATTGCAGAAATATTAATCTCTATAGAAAGTGCTCCTGGCAATTGTGAAAAGCCTGATAATTTGGCCAAACACAGTTTAACAAATATAGTGACAAAAAAAGGGAATCATACGTGCTATTCCCTTTCCACAGGTCATACTGGAAACCAGATTCCTGGTTTCCATGTTGGAAACCTGGCACTCTGGCTGAAGTCCAAGGTTCAGAGCCCAGTGAAGTGTTGGCCCCTCTTCAACACATGGTTTCTAGCCCATCAGTAATTTCTGGTCAGAAGCAAACCCTAATGAGAGGGTACATCATGTGGAGGGTCTTCTCTGTCTCCACAGGTTGGGCACATTTCCTGGGCAATGTGACCCACAGGAAGCAGAAAAAACAGGCTCTCCTAGCACCAAACAAGGCACTTTTGGTGCCTAAACTGGACATCTTTGGTTCTAACAAAGGTTTCTTTGGCAAATTTTCAGACAGGAAATCAACTTAGGCAGCCTAAAGTTTGCTCTAGAAGAGACACTGTCCACTGTTCTTAGCTATATTGGAAGCTGAGAAAAACAAATCTCATTACTTTGGTGTGCAAATTAGGCATCTAAAGTTGGCCAAGGAACATATCAGTAAAACAGAAAACTAAGTATAAAAATAAAAAATAACTGTAGAAACACAGCACACAATGCAAAACATTAACAATTGAATTGAGGTAGGGTGACATTTCTTTGTTTTGCTTTGGCTTTACCTAAATTTTTAAATTAGAATCTGCAAAAGAATCTGGAAATATTTGCTGCTCTGTGGAACAGAGACCTATAGAGAGAAAACTGCATGGCCTAGAGAGAAAAAAAAACATGTTTTACTTTGAAAGCTATGTTTGACCAAGATATCACTAAAAAGTACTGTGTAGGACATGAGAGCTGCTATGGTTACAGCAGTGAAGATTGTTTTATTTGAACCTAAAGATTTCTGTGAGAATCCTAATTCTACCCTTAGCGGATATCGCTAACTCCCATTGATGTTAGTTCTTCATGGGACAAAGTTTGGGCTGGAGGATTGTTAACTGCTATAATTCTTATGAAAAGAGAATATACATTTCTTCTTGCAAAGAAATAACAAGGGATAATCTGAAGTGCTCTAAGCCACCATCAGGAGGAAGAATTATTATCTTTTCTTTTCACAAGAAAAAAAGAACCTACATTTAAGCTAATATTGACAGATCCCTGCAGACCAGAAGAGAAACAATCCCACAGCCTAAGCAAAGCAAAGAGATCAGTCTCCGACATCTATTCAGAGACCAGCTGCTGGTGAAAGAGAACAGAGGAGCCAGGAGCTGGAGGAACAGATGTGTCTGATGAGATGTGTGCAGGGCATATTCCTGGGACCCAGTAAGTAGGCCCAGCTATTTAGCAGATTTTGTAAAGTACCTTTTGTGTGGAGAATAAATAGACTAAAATATGATCCTGAAGATTTCAGAATCATACATGGCATAAGAAATTTGGGGAGCATCAGTGTTCTGTTGCTGAATTATTTGTACCTGCACATGTTTGCCTTAGCGATAGTGACTTCAAAGCGCTGTGGTGACAGTCATTCTGCATAATGCCAAACAGACAAGCCTGTTTTAACAAGGGGGCAGGATTACATTTTCAACAGTTCTGGTACTATTTGCTTTGTGAAAATGCTTAATTGTTTGTTAAATTGACTGTAGACATGATCTATTAAAGCTTGGTTTTTCAAGGGTACCTGAGGGAGTTAATGCCCACCTCCCCATGACACGCCATGTGATTTGGGCAGGGAACTCCCCCAGGCTGATGTTAATACCCCAGCTTCCTTGTACATTTCTGAGCAGACGTGGTGAGCATTGTCCTGATTTGTGTGGGCTAATTAGTCAATATTTATATTGTGTTCTGCCGTCTGGAAAGTAGGAGAGAAGTGCTAACTGCTGTTGTTTTTATTATTGACTTACAACATGAGGAATTTGTGGAAGCCTCTCCTGGAGCCCTCAAATGACAGCTATGAGCCACAATCATGTTCACACAGTTTGTGTTGAAACACCCAGCCTCAGGAATATCCTTGGCAATTTTTGAACACCATGCATTTACATGTGCTCATGGCTCCTGACCCCTGAGGTACAGAGACTGCACATGTATGACTTGAACAGGCAGCATCATACCCTTAACTCAGGGAAAAAAGGGCCCAATATGTTTGCATGGATTGTAGTGAAATGCAGTGTAAAGGACAGTGTTTCCCACCAGTATCTAAACTGCAGGAGTAGTTCAGTATATAGTCAAAACCAGAGTTACTCTGTGTCATACAGACTTTGGAGAGCTGGGGTTTTGCTTATAACTTTCCTAAATCAATCTTCAAGAAGATGACTGATCCTCTTGTTGTCTTCCATTCCTATCTGATCATCCAGAACGCTCTTCCTTCTGTCACTGGTGTGACACGTACCTTTTCACAGCAGAGCTCCCTGGATGTGGATGTGATCATGACAAGTCACATGGTCAAGAGACTGGAAAGATTGCTTTCCACTCTTGGGTCTGTTTCGTAAGGACCACAAGGGAAGGAGCAGTCAGGATTATATGAATAGGAAGTGCTTGCTAGGAGACCTGGAATTATTGAGCACGTTGCTACTGCAGTCCCCTGCACATAAAGAAAAAAGGGACAAATTGCCAGAGGTAAACTGTGGGACAGTAACATTGGGCACGTCAGAAGTCCCTCTTCATTTGCCTCTATTCCATCAGAGCAGAGGATGGCAATGTTCAGAAATTAACAGTGTACTGGGGACAGGTTGAAAAAAGCCAGTCTGCACTTAACACCACTTACGTGTTAAAAATACTTTCCAGTTCTCACTGGAACCAGTTTAGTTCCTGATGTGTTGGGAACATTCCTGTCATTATCAAGTTGAAATAGTATGCCTTCTATTCAAATCCATCCTTGTGCCTGATTTTGTGCTTATTAGTGCACATATTACTAGTATGACGCAGAAAAGCAAATTTATTCTGCAGTGTAAACCAACATGAATTTAGAAAATGAAACCCTAGACTCTACATATTTAGAGACTTTGTAGCCAATTAAGAGTGTTCCATGAAACACAATATTGCATCACACATTCTTGACTTTTTAGAGTAGCCACTGACAGTGGTTTATTAAAAGACTGATAAATTATAGTTCTGCTGAAAAAGGCAGATGTGCCAAATACTGGTTCCTTACCTGGATTCTGGCTCACCAGAACAGTAACTGGATATGGCAAAGATGCAGTTGACTAAGGGAAGCATCACCTATGAATATTTATTCATATTCATATACGTGGGAAATTTCTTCAAACTGCAGCTGGAATTATAACTGACATGAAAAAGAGCTTACATATCTGAAACTGAACTTAGGTGGAAAAAAAATCAGGAGAAGAGGAAAATCTTTAAATATATTCAATTCAAGAGAACAAATAAGCCCAAGAGGAGGCCCCCAAGGCACAACAGTGTTCATCCTAGAGGCACCTGTCTTATGTATGAGCTGGGATGTCTGCGCACACAACAAAGAATGGTGCTGTTAAAAACATACCTCGGAACTCAGAGGCAATGCTTTTGAAGATCATTCCTCCTGTGCAGGGGTAGTTCCCAGCTCCTGTGTGTTGCTGTACAGTGTTGTGCAGGGAGGTGTCCATTAAGATCCAATGGATATTGCAGAGGCAAGGGAATCCCTACTAACTGTTGCTCTTGCTGCTGTCCTCCCTATGGAGTTTTTCTGCCTGCAGTATGGGAGTGGCTGATCACTGTCCCTCTGACAGGATCCCTTCTCTCTTTGATTTACTGCTTAGCCTGTTTTGGGGCAAGCACTATAGACTAATATTTTCAAAATTAAGCACATCAACCACACACTTCAACCCATGTAAGTCACTTCAAATGGTGAACAGATTCCACATCATGTAAGAGCTACAGCCTTCACAAGTTTGATTTGGAGGTATCTGTGCTCAGCAGCACTAAAAACTAGGCCATTTTTATTTAGACTCCTAAAGCCAAAATCAAACATTTAGCTTTAGGCAACTTCATCCTGAACCTTGGTCCTAATCTCTTTTTTAATACTCTGCTAAGTAGAAAGATGCAAATAGTTACTGTGTACATAAATCAGTGTTGTTTCAAAGATTAGTTAGGGCTAATGTTATGCAACATTATGTGTTAGGGCAAACGTTATGCAACACGTTAAAGCATTTCCGTTTTTATTCTGTATAGACAGTGCAAATAAATGACAACCACCTTTATCTAACTTTTTCTGTAACTCATGTTGCAGTATTATTCAAGTTGTACATCAAACTTACGTTTTCCACATGGGCAGATTCTCTCTAGAGTGAGAATGAAATTTTGGGGGGATGGTTGCTTTGGATTGTGGTAATTCTATTTTAAATTTACAAGCTTCTTTGAGTCTCTGTTAGATAATTTAGTGAAGAAGCTTCCCACTGACTAAGATGGAAATTTAGTGAAGTTGATGTGGGGAAGATCAAGAAAACTTTTACATGTACTGAGAAACATTGCCATGTAATTTATTAATTAATAGAAAGGCCAAATAAAATAATTATAAGTATTTCATTAGTAGCTGTAGCTAGACAAATTATGGATAAATCTTTACTACATTGGACTGGTGGGAATGTATTTAAAGATTTTTCATATCTCCAAGGAGTTTAGAATTAGAGATATGATGGAAGTTTTTCAAAGATGTTGGATTATGGAGCTTACTCTAAAATTCCTGGAATTTTGCAATTGAAAAATAGAGTAGATTTTGGTGGTAAGAGCACAAAATAATACAGGATCTTGGAAGAATCTATCTATATGTAATAATCCATTCTAAAATTGCTCCAAGAAGAAGCTAAAGAGATTCACTGGGCAGGCTCACACATAAATTGTCTAAATTTACTGAATTTACTTCAAGAATAATTGCACATCCACAACTGTGGTGATCCATATAGAAGTACTTTTAGGAGTAATTACTTGCCAGCAAGGAGCACATAGTCAGGCTCACAGTCTTATAACAGTGATTGCCTCTGATTCTGCAAACCACCACCAGATCAAAACTGGAAACTCCCTGTATATCATGGCTATACTAATCCGAAACCTCACCATAATGCTAGTGTGAAGTAAACAAGGGTGATGCAGCTCTCTCCCTAGTCACTGTTATTCATGCACATTAATTAACCATTTCAAAACCACACTTATTTAAAGAAAGCACAAAACTTATAGATTTCACAGAACTATTCAAAGAAACATAGTCCAACAGAGGGTCAAGCACTAACTTTTGCTCAAGCTGTTTTCCAGTTATTTTGTGATATAAAAACCGTATTACATACAGAGCTCTCCATCTGTGTTAAAGGCTAGAAAACTTCAGCACCTCCAGGATATAATCATAACCTTTCAGTGTTCTGTGGAATAGTTGCTGGATGGTGTGAGGTCTTGGTAGAGCTGGGCATCTCTGACAATTGGAGACACTACTTTCACTTAGAAGTTTCTAAGGTCATATGCTTTAGTCCATGAATTCATAATAATAATTAAAAAATATTTTATCATATAACTTCATTAACCATAATGGAAAGATTTGTCATAAGGGGAATTTGTGTTTGACAGTTTGCCTACCAATTTTACATATCCAAAGAAACTATGGTGTACATTTCAGCTCCTCAAATGGACAATTACTTTCAAAGCATGCAATATCCAAGTAGAGAAGAGTATATCTACACTCTGCCAGGTACTAAGAAATGTGTCTTATGCCTGAGAGCACAGGTCTCTTCAAATGTACATACCAATAAAATTGGTTTCAAAGCACTTCCTGTTGTAATGAAAAATCTATAGAACAATATTTATTGGCTGAAATTAAACACTGAAGTAAATTAGATATTGAAGTATTCTAAATCAAAGTTTTTCAAATTTTCTGGCTAATTTATGCATTGCCAAGATGTAATGCTGGAAAATATAATTTGATAACATTACCTGACTTTCCACATAAGGCAGGTATATGGAAGCTAATATTATTTACAATTAGGCAGAATCATAACAAATATCCACATTGTTTATTTTCTCTCCATTGGAGCATCCTGCAAGACCCTTAATTTTTAGGCAAAGTCACATGAGATAGTAATTTGTACTTTTTGTATTGCACCAGAAAAGAAATCAATCCTTGTGGAAATTCTCCATACTGAGACAATGCTGGTCATAGCAATTTTGCTAAAAAAAACTGTAAAATTTCTGCCAGGAGGATTGAAGTACCACAGTTACAGCCTGAAAGATATATCTGCTCAAACAGTTCTTCATGCACCTGACGAGGAGGAACACGAAGTGATTTCAGCAGAGCTACACAAGCAGCCTCCTGCCTCTGTTAGAAATCTTTTGGCTTTTTGGGCTGGACATGAAAATTCATATCAGGGTATTAGTTTTGGAACAGAAAATAACTCTGTCCCTGCTCCCTATTGATATCATTCCCTCCTTGCCTCAACAAACAGCTATGGGACAGTTCTGAAAAGAAACTGCATATCACCCCAAAATGTCTCTATTATAGAGAAATCCCCAATGACTTTTATGGTAGCCCCACACCTATTACAGCAACATCATTCTCCTGCACTTTTAGCTTCCCAGTTGGTGAACATTTAGTGAGAAGTTATTTGTATTAAGAGCCTTGTGGATAGAATGAATTTTGAATGGGCCAGAGTGTCTCAAGAGGGGACTGGGATGGAATACCCTTTCTGGGCATTTAAAATCATCCCTCTGTCACACCAAGTGTTTCTCTGCATCACAGAAAAAGAAATGGAACAGTGAACAATCTTCAGAGCATGACCTAATTAAAGTTTGTCAACCTACTAACTTGATTTTTTACAAAAGTTGATGATGCCAAAACTATCCAGTAGCTGGATATTTGAAGCTTGCATTTGAGGCCGTGCATCAAAAGGAAACAACAGTGTTGAGATGCTGATAAGTACAAGCAGAGCATGGGGCTGACTGGGGAAACCACTGAACAGATTTTACTGCAGCATGTTGTATCCCAGGTAGGTAACACTACACTGACCTCAAAAGTAGCCACAAAGTTATAAAGCAAAAACTATTCTGAAGGACATTATTGTCCAGTCATTCTCTGGTGTTGAAGCTGTTTTGAACACCAGCCTTCTAGGTCTCTGCAATGAGAATTTCAATGTGAATTAACACCTGTCAAATGATCAGACTTTAAAAATTCTGCTCTCTAAAGCTTTTCAGAAGTATGTACTTTAAAATACATATCTCAAGGGCAGCAGAAAAACATTTTAATGAATGCTAACATGTTTGTAAACACAATGAAAATAGTATTTCCTACTGAGCAGTATAGGATAATTTAAATAAAATATCTGCCTTTGGACATCAGACCCTGCTGGTGATCCCAATAGGATTTGTGCTTCATTTTTCTATTGGAAAATGCATCATATATGGACATGTTTTATGAGAACTGATAAAAAGAGAAATCTCTGACACATGTCATCTGTAGAGATTTCTCCTTTTTAAATCTGTATATCTTAATAAACTTCCAAAATTCATCCCTTAAACTGTGTTGACTTGTTCCAAATGCCTTATGCTAAGAGTTGAATATCAGCACAAGAATTCATTATTTTAATGGAACTAAAGTCTGTCAGAGGTAGGAGAGCAGAATGCAAATGTCAACATTGCTGGAGGTACCAGCAAACTGATAAAGCCCATTTATTTATATGACTATAATTCCAGTAGAACAGTGTCACTTGAAAATCTTCAGTCACTTTATGTTTATCCTACTTTCTTTATAAAGTGACTTCCATCTAACACCACAGCCTGATGTCCTTACTCAGTAAATACTGAGCTTTCACTTGATAAAACATTTTTTGGGCTAAATTCTGAAAAACCAATTAAAACAGTGAATAGAGACAGGTTTTCTTGGTCTGCACCCTTCTGCAAGGTTTGAAGACCTTTCACTCTGAGAAAGTGAGAGCTACAAGTAAGAGAGCATGAGCACATGAATGTGAGCAGAGAACCTCCTGATGTTCAAACTCCTTGTTCTGTGGGAACCAAAACCCGAGGACCCTGATGGGTGACCAAGACCCGCTGCCTGCTGCCATCTGTGTTTTCACCCATCTGCTTTTTAAGACCTGGTTGTTCTTGTGCATGTGGCTGTTAGGTTGAATGACATCTCTCTCTGACCCCATATAGGCAGTAGTCATAACTTCCTTAAATACTGTAGACACAGAATTAGGAAGATTTTTCTCCTCTGAGTTTCTTTTCCCCACATACTACTGCTAGTCCTTCTACAGTACTTGCAGTTTGGATGAATCTTTAATTAGAGAGCAATGTCCGACTTTTGTACTGAGCAACAAAGGAGACCTTATTAGCACAGTGTGTGATGGCCCTAATACCTTTTTTTTCTCATAAGTTCTCTTCTGAATTTGTTTTCTTCATCACTGTAGATTCCTAGCAGCCTTCAGTCATCCTGTGGTGATCTGGTACAACAGGCCCTCCTCCACTACAGGCTTTTCCAGACAGTGACCTCTCAGGATGAATTTCTGAACATATTTTTTTTCCTAATGGAGACAAAACTGACACATCACTTTCAAAATGGTCCTGTGGGATGTGAGCTGTATGTAGCTATCAAGTAGCTGTGCTTCAAACCAGTGTAAATTCATGTGCTATAAACTGCCCAATCTATTCAACTCACTATGTATTTTAATTTATCTTTCTTAAAGAAAAGATATGCAGAACTGATTTTTTTAAATTTAATTTCAAAATATTATTTTTATTTCCTATTGAGAATAGCAGAAAGTTTTAAATATATGTAGTCACAGCAATCATATCTACCAGTATTTCTATAGCTCATTACTGAATCTAATGAAGGACTATTCACATTCATGTCAGTGATATATGTTCAGTAGCATAATTTATGACATTTGCAACACTGGATGGATACTGACTAGGAAATTCTAGCTATGCACGATACAGCACTGAAAAAAATCTGAAGGAACACATTTTTAAACGCAAGGTCTGAGTGCTGATTGACATGCTTTGTATGATAGTAAAATCTGGCAGGTGCATTAACTTGCATTCCTCTGATCTGTACACATCCACACTTGTCTTCTTAGGGTACTTGGTAATAAGCTTCTTTAAAGATCCCTGAGTAAGCACTGAAGATAATATCTGGAGTATGTAGCACTCAGTC
This sequence comes from Bombycilla garrulus, assembly GCA_013400315.1. Taxonomy (NCBI): domain Eukaryota; kingdom Metazoa; phylum Chordata; class Aves; order Passeriformes; family Bombycillidae; genus Bombycilla; species Bombycilla garrulus. The sequence continues at coordinate 53,922 of VXBU01006597.1, read as the reverse complement.
CTTTTAGAATGGCTTTTTCCTGCTCCTTTCGTTTTCTTAAGAAAATGTCAGTTTAATCATATCTTAATGCTTTGATAATGCGTTTCTTTACATAGCTGTAGAACACTCACTTCAGTGTTTTAAAAGAATTAATGTAGATGTAAAAATGCCAGTTAAATGAGATTTCTTCCAATGGGCTAACAAAACTGAAGTGCAAGGCTTCAAAACTTGCAAGACACTCATACAGCAACTCAAACGTGCCATAGCAGAGGCCACTCTGTGTTTATCATTGCTGAAGAAATTCTGTCCCCATTCTGCAGCTTCAGTGGATCTATATTCAAGCTCACCTACTGTCAAATGCTATAGTCAATGTTTTTCAGAAAAGTTTATTTCTGATTTCTACCTAGCAGTCCACAAACTTCACCAACCCAGGAACCCCTATGGCAGTTCTTCAGTAACAAATATTCAGTTCCAGAACTAGCCAAACTCATTACAATATACCCTGCTGCTGCTGAACAAAGAATTGTACCATGTTTCCACAGACTTGTTCCATACCAATAAACATGTTACAAACCAGTAATATATTCTTTTAGAGAACTACACACCAAATTCCCTGTGCAGGTTGTCAGGAAAGAGTGGGTGCACCATAGATGGGGTTGAGGGAAGAGCCTTCAGAGGCAGGCATACATCCCTCAGCTGCATTCTGCTTGGTTCACAGCCTCCAACAGATATATCTCAATCTGCTTGTGTCCCTTAGCAAAAGTAGCCATGACTTTACTGTAACTGTCCCTGATAAGTCCCGAGGGCTAATTGTAGCAAGCCTTCGGCTTAGGAGGGTCGTTACAAGGAGGGGGACAAAAGGACGCTCAAAACTTTCTGCTGAATTCTGTTTAATCCAAGTTCATTCCTAGGCAGAGCGTGGGGGAAGGAAAGGGACCAGCTTGCTCGCCCAGCAGCAGAAAGAAGAGAGGGCGAGCCATGTGTCTTCAGGAGGTTTTGTCCCCCAGGGAGCAGGGGGACACTAGGAAGAGACCACTGGCCAATGGGACAGAGGGGAGAAGCTACATTCCAGGGGTAGGGGGGGAATGGGACCCACCATCACAGGCAGTGCGGGGAGAGAATACGCTACTCAGTGCAACCATCACATAACTTCAGTGCAACCAAAGAACCCAGTGTAAACATCAGGTATAGTTCACCACAACACCTTACCTTTTGATTGATTTCTTCTTACGACACAGCTTCAAATACAAAACTTTCTTAAAGTATAAAATTAAATGTGTTGCAATGGCATAGTTAGAAATGGCTCAGGGAGTATTTATGTTTGACATTTAACTTGGAATCTGCATACTTGGGATATTCTACAAAATTCCTTCTTCATAACTACATTTGACTATCAAGAGACATATACTTTTTATTATTGATTTCTAGACTCAGCTCCTCAAATAGGTAAAATGGAATGGTTTTGTGATTCTTGTAGGTTAGTTTCTAAGATTAAAAGAGGCTTATTCCTCCAAGAAGAGCATAATTTATGATGTACTGCAACATACATTGCATGAGATAAATTTACAACTTGTATGTCTTCAGCTGTAATCACTTTCTATAAGTAGAAAATGCTTTTTATTCCCTGTGTGTCTTGTAAAAATTAAATATCTACTCTGAAATCCAAATGCAATTTGGCAGAATACAACATCAAGTAAGATGATCCTACCTTCAGGTATTTTGCTTGAAATGTCAGCCAACACTCTTCAATGTTTCAGTAGGCATAGAATAAAACCAGGGAAAATCTTCATCCACACCTATATGATTTTATGAAATTAATATAATGGATGAATGAATATGCTGGTCTGGAATATTTGTGGTCTGATATTATTTCAAAAATACTTATACTACAAATTGGTTTCATATGAATAAATGTTTGGAGGATGTGTCCTTTTTATGCCCTGTGTCAGAAGAAATATGACCAAGGCCAAAATTGTAACAGAAAAAAGGAAGCACAATGATTCAGAGAGTTCATCTTTCATTTATGCCCTTATCTAAAGCATGTGTAAGTTAATAAAATTTTTTCCAATGATACAGTAGTGTTTGGGTGAAGTTCTTACAGAGACACAAAATCTACAAAATTACATAGCTGTATAACAAGTGAAAATGTGGGAGAATCAAGCCTTTCTTACCTCACAAACCTTCATCCAGGAGATCTTGAAAAATTTGTGTATTATTAAAAAAATGTTTAGTAACATTGTTCCAGATTATCTTTTGAGCAAATCGTATTTTTTGGTTTTTGCTCCAAGAGGATGTTTCACTCCTGTACTGATGAAACCTTTAGCCATTTTATTTTGATATGTTGGCTTGATTCCACCCCTATTGTTTGACATGGCTTTTTTTGGGCTGTTCCTTGTAACCATACAGACAAGTCTGTTCTTGTTACCCCCCATCATACCCAAGACAATGCAGGATGGATCCATTTTTACTTTGCTTGGTTTATACGAGGGATAGGCAGGGACATCTAACATCAAGAAGAGACACTAAAGCCATTACTTCTTAGTGAGAACTAGGTGGGTCACAACAGGCTATTCTGAGGATTAATAATTGGAACTCCTAAGCAAAAAGTCAAGATGCAAAAAACCTTTTAAAACTCTGAAATGGTAACAGCATTTCAGAATTCAGAGTAGAAATTGCATTAACAGGGCTTTTGTCTTTGAACTCCAATATAGATATTCCAACAACAAATTCTTTGCCTGGAGAAGACATGCTTTATTGGCATACCCAGAAATACAACTGCACTTAGATGAGAAAGAACAAAGCTCAGAAGTGTAATGTAGAGTAACAGACAAAAGGAAATAGAAAGAACTGCTACTGTTGAAACAAAGAAAGTACAGAATTTGACACAGAGATAAAGTCTTTCTAATAAGTAACTTACAGCACTTAAAGCTAATTTTTAGCTCTTCTCGTCATCCTTCTCATGCCTTTAAAACTGTGAGATAGAGCTTGTGATTTTGTTACAGAGTTGTTGGTAAAATACAGGTGTCAAAGATACTTAGAGTTCTTGTGTTGTTCTGCAACTAAATATTATGGTTAGTTCTCATCTAAAAAACAGGATGCATTAGGACTGCAGATTTTAAAAGTAGGTCTCAACAAGTATGTGGGACATAAGATGCTTGGAATTAGACTTTAAAAATCAGCAGTTCCTTCTCCCAGATGATTTTCTAGAGCTATATTTGATAGGTATATCTCGAAGTAGGCTCACTATATTCAAATAAAATGAACTCAAACTACCTAATAGAAGTACTTCATCTGCTGTTGAAAGAATATTTCACCGTTTTGACAAAAAAGAGAATTTGCTTTTTTATCATGTCTAATGAATGCAAAATCTAGCCTTCCAAACTTTATTTGTACCTTCCTCTCAACTTCTTTCTGTCCTTCAATGATCCATAAACTGTCAATTACTGCTAAGTAGCAAACAATGCATCAGCTAAAGGATGTCACCTCTTTATCATTATGCATCTCTAGCATCCATTTTCTTCTATTGCATATTGCATTGGCCTTACAATGAACAGCAACTTTGCAGGGCATGGACCACAGCATTTGGATTGTGTGTTCTCCCAATGAAAGTCCAGTCCTGACTGGACCTATTATTGTGAATGCCAAGCAATCTTAAAATTCACTAAACAATCGTGGATGTTAGTCTATCTGATTAGCCAAGATTACCTCCAACTGTTTAAGCTTGTACTATTTCATGCTGCATAAAGCTGTCATTATATTTGAATTCCAGGTACAGATTTGTCACTGTAAAATTATCAAAGAGAAATAAAGATACCAGATAATTCAATTAACTCAGTTTTCACCTCTTTCAATTGGAGGCCCTGGATCCTCTAAGGAAAATTTCTTAAGGACTCCACAGAGGGGAAATATGTTTCCCATGGTGAAAACTGGGGGAAAACACCTACTTCTGGTATTTTTTTCTTAACAAAAGGTAAACTGCCAGAAGCTTTCAAGCATGCATTTATTTGGTCCTTACTCAATAAATCCTCTTCTGACACTAATTTTCTTGTGAAGTAATAATTGTCTGATTGCTAACTCCCATTTCTGGGCAAAATTATTGAAGAGATGATAAATATCAAAGAGATTCTAGGAGCATCTGGTCTTAATTTTTAGACACCAATCAGACAGGTTTCAGATTTTGACATGGCATCTGAAGGGCATCAGTTTCAGTGACTGAAATGCTCCCAATGGCACTAGGACAATGTTCAGTGTCCTCACTAATAAATCCAGGTCTCTGTGACCTATCCTCAATTCCAGAGACTGCCATGTGCTGTTTATTTGACTGTGGAACCTAACAAGTGCTAAAAAAAAAATAGTTTATCCTTTCTTATGCTGGAGAGGATCCAGAGGATGGGTTATGATCATTCACTTTTCTTCTTTAGGGGCTTTGCTGGGGCTGCCTCTGAAGTACAGCCCTGACAGCCTTAATCCTCTTTTTTTCTGTGCTGAAGGGAAGACAAACTAGGAAGCAGGTAAATAATTTAAACAAAACTGGGCAAATTTGCAAATGTAGAGCTGTTGATATTCCACTTGGCCTCCTTTTTTTTTCCAGATCCTGGCCCTGAATTAAATACTATCAGGTAAAGTTCTTGCTGGCATGGAGGCAATGCTGGCAAAGGAAAGCCTAGTAGCAGACAAATAAAACTTACAAGCACTCCATTGAGGAATAGTATCTTCCTTTACATTTATAAGGAGATGTGTAGATATGCCGTCATGCCAAATTAAACCCAAGTCTGGTTTCCCAAATGAAAAGGATCCAGGTACATTTCTAGTCTGCAGTTAGGACAGAGGCAGATGTCACTACTCTCACCATACTTCTCTTTAGCCAGGCTTACACCAGAACATGTCACATACGACCTGCCTTGAAATAGTTGTGACATTCACATACAAAACTCAACAGCCAAAGCCCACAAAATTGGAAGAAAGTTCCTTTCTCTCTCTCTCTTTCAAACTCACCCATCTACTGCAGTGCTGAGAGGAGTCAACCAAAGAAAACATGGTTTGGACAGTTAAGAGGGCTTGTTCTCTCTGTTTTATGTGCAATCCAGGATGCAATGAAGTAAATACGGGAGCAAAGGGCTGTGTCCAGATGGTGGTGATGGTGTCCAAGTCATTTTGGTTTTGAGGCTCCCTCCCTCCCTGCCTGGGAGAAAGCAGAACTATCTGTGCATTCTCCTGGGAAATGGTTGCTTTTTTACTCAGATGAAGTAGCGTTAGATGTCTTGGATTGAGGGATGCCCCCCCTCCCAAGAAAACCCAAAACAGCAACAAGGTAAAATAAGGATTAATGTCAACCAATAAGATCAAAGTTAGAAGCCATGGATTTAAAATCTTAATGAGAAAAACAGATTCTGAAACAAGCTCTTAAAAAAACCTTGCATCAAAAAAATAGATTGCTGCTGTTTCTACAATGTATTTGATGGACATTAAGAATTTGAATAACATTGTGGACACCGAGTCCTGAATTTTCAAATGGCTTTCTACACTCTCCCTTTCCCCACTGAGGATGACCTGTGTGATGAACATCCCCACTTCTGGGTAATTATGTAATATAGTGGTCAGCCACTCACCAGTCTCCTTTCACATCTGGTACACATTAGGATTTTGGAAATCTGAATCCCACTGGAATCAGTGAACACTTCAGCCTTCCCCTTCCAGCTTCATAGATTCACATGGTTACAGGAGATAGTTTATATGCAATCAGAGGGAGTTCTAATAATATGTGTTTAAGTGCAATTATGAGTTAATGCCATACATTCTTCAGAGTCTGCATGAGGCAACTCTTGCAGTACCTCAGTCTCTGCATTGCACTACCCTGGGAAATTTAACGCATGTCGTATAATAAGAAGGAACCAGGGGAATTTGCAAATAAATATGAAAGACACTTTTTATAGAGTTACAGATACTGGAATATTATATATATTATAAAAAACATAAACCAAATTTTTATTCATTTGAATCTTGGTTTCCTCTATTGATACCTCTGTTTTCATCATATTGCAAAATGATCAGGAATTTACCATAAGAGAAATGTGGGAACCCAAAGAGGCCAGCACAGAAAAGCAGACCAATTACCACAGGGTCACACAACTCGCAAATTCGTGTAAGACAACTTGAGACAAATCCTAAATTCATCTTCAGACAGAATAAAGTAAAAGATAATTTCCTCAGATATTTTCACAAAAATGTTGCTTTGCAGACATATTTTCCTAGTATTAAATTTTTCTAAAATCATTGAAAACATATGTCAGTAAGAATACTTAAAGGAGGCTAGCATAACTGATTGGAAATATTAATTGCATCTATTTTTCCAGAATAATGAGAGGTTCTTGAAAACAAAATTGTACATCACATTTACAGAATCCACATAAAAAGCTAAATATAACCATAATTTAATGAAAAATATTGAGCATTGTAGTGTATTATACTTTGCAATGCTCTCTGAAGGGAAGTGTAGCAAGCTTCATCACTTCAATCTCTTAAGGCTGGATTAAGGAAAACACTTTGGGAGGAAAAAATTGCAACTGGTAGATATGGAAGACTAAACATTTCTAGCAACAGATTTCTTTCATTTCCCATTCGTTCTTGGTTTATTAACGCAAGAAATAAGAGATGCAGAATTATGCATCATCACACCATAGTGTTACCTTCCACAGATAGAATTTGTCTGATGAGATTTTTAAAATCCTGGTGCTACACCAGGGAAAGTCAAAGCTGTCAGAAACTAGGCTGAAACCTGAACAGTATGTACACAGTTTCCAGTCTGATTACTCAGATCCACACAGATGTTAGAAACAGAATAAGGACTTGTCTGTTGAAAGTCCTTGATTACTGTGAACAACTGCAGCGCCACAGCCCCATTTAGATGCTTCTCTTAAAAATATTGTTGAGCTTTTGAACAGCTATTATTAACATGTATTTTTTTGCCCTCTGCAGCAATTATCCAATGAGTATTTCTGTTGTGGATAATGCATAATAAATACTTCCACAACCTGAAAAGCTGCAGTTTCAAGCCAGTACTCAGTAACAGCCCTTTTTACCCTAAATAAAATTTCATATGTATTATTGTCAGATATAGCTTTCTTTTAACAGCAAGCTACTGATGAAACAAATTATTTTATGAGAGATTTCATTACAGCATACTTTTTCTCTATTGTCACAGATGTTGTTATTTTGTGAAAAAAAAAAAAATCCTAATAGTTAAACTGTAATGGAATATGTATCTTTATTCCTAAAGCCAATATTTAATAATCTTTTGTACCCAGAAAATCATGCAATCACTTTTCCCTTCACTCCTCAACAGAATGGGTGATGTCCTCTGCCCTGTGTTATATAGCTCAGCATCAACCTTTGAGACTTAATTAGCTAGAATCCATTAAGTGTTTTAAAATTTTCAGACAAAATATGTAGAGACAATCTGAAATCACCTCTGCTTTTTGCAGGTCTTTTCAATTGCCCTAAATATATACAGAACATGTATTTGGTTCTTTTT
>VXBU01006597.1:29067-45176 GCA_013400315.1 Bombycilla garrulus | reverse complement strand
CCCCCCACTAATGCTACACTAATGCTACAAAATGAGTACAATTATTGTGATGGAAAATATAAAATTTCATCAACATACCCAGCTATTTTTAGAAGTGTTCATGATTATTTGGGAAACCTCTCTGAACCTCCAGGGGACACTGAATACAACTCTTCTTTGTCTTAATCTCTATCCCCAGTGGCAAGTCAACTTCAGCTACCAGGGCCCCTCCAATGATTTCAGTGGACCCAGCTCACTCAGAGTAAGAGAAAGCTGCAGTAATGTACTAAAATTGGTGCTATGTAAACAGCTAAAATAATAGGAAAACATAATGAGTTCAAAATTGCACACACACAGAGATAACAAACAAAATGCTTCATGCAGATGCTGCTCCTACATGACAAAAAAGAATTATTGGGACTAGCATAAGGGAAGTATTGCTGAAACCAGAATTCTTTCCAGCATTTTATTTGATACCCCTACATGAAAGATATTTATCACAAAATATGTATACTTTTTGTCTCATAAATACGAGACAGTTTAGTATTAGAATACTGTATTTTCTGCTAAAAGCACCATATGCAAAGCAGCACAGTTTTACATACATTTAGCCTCCTGCTTTCTCTCTTTTAAAACACTTATTAACCAGGAAGACCTCACTGACATGTAAATTTCATTTTCTATGCCCAGCAGATTAAAATACATCTGTTTCAGACATCGTTCAGTAAAGAAAAAATTTGAATAGTTCATTTTATTAGAAAAATATTTATGTCAGCATTCAACTACAACAAGAGAGGGGACAGTGGCATGTGCACAATACTGAAAAAAGATTTTCCATGAAAAGTCTCTGTATTGAACAGAATTGTTCAAGAAATAATGTGGGCTTTTTGTGAACAGGTTAACCTGTAGGTTGTGGACAACACCTGTCTTTCCAGGTAGAGTTATTCTGTTCCCTCACTGTGCAATTTACTCATGCTCCTGAATTAGCAGCTGAGTCAATGTACATTTAATGCACACTGTGTGAGTATGTATGATGAAGTAGATGGGAGTCAGTCCTGTCTCATTATGTGGAGCTCCAGGAGTCGAGAAGACAAATTTCATTCTCTTGAGGATTTAATTTTAATATCTCAAGAAAAGTTCATTTTATTTTATTTTTACTTTTCTTAGAGTTTTCAGCAAGATCAATAGGCTAAACTTCACTTTCATAAAGGCACAGTGAATATAAAGCAAAATTAATACAGGAATAACACATCAGCACGCAGTATCCTGGGCTATATGATCTAGCTGCACATTATAACACACAGGCATATGAAAGGTGATAAAGTGCCATGCATGACTAGGTAGTTTAGGGAGTGAGAACAGAATACAGATCCCATCTTATCTAGGTCACTACTCTAAAAGCAAGCTGGTTTTTGTGATGGAAAGTCATTATTATTCAATGTATTTTTAGTACTCTACATGTTTAAGGTCATCATAACTTCATATTTTAAGAGAAAGAATTCCCCCCTCAATACCTTAGCCAATGCTAAAATCTAGTTTCTTCCAGGACTGAATAAAAATGACTATTGTGTTTTTAAATATTTGATTCTTATAAATGACAGGATAGTATGCATACTATCATGCATTCATAACGTAAATATCAAATATTTCATTTCCTTGGAACATTCACACTAGCCTAAGAAAAATGTTTGATCCTGTCAAAGTTAATATATGCTTTTCTAAACATGCCTAAATACAGAAGGTGGGAAGCTTTCTTGAACTGGAGTATGTAAGGAAAAGGTAAAGTGGAAGAGAGAATATCTCTATCAAACAACTTCTTTGGGGAAAATGATTCAAGTTAGAATTGCTATTAAAATATACTGGCAGGTGGATTCAGAAGAAATGGATGTCTCTGCACCTCTAATACAGTCATACCATGCTAATAAATCTCAGCTGCTGGTCTAGGGACTAAATTACTACAAAATTTCAGAATGCAAAACACAAAAAAAAAAAAAAGTCACACTGGTTGAGCATATTGCAGCATTGTAATGCAGTCCTGTTCATACAAATATTTGATAATGCTGAACATCCAATGCAGGCAGATGCAGAAAAACAGAGTATCAAAACAGAAGCAGAAAGAAAAGATCTGCAATACAACCATTATTGTTACATTACCAAGTTAAATCTTGATTAAAAAAATCACACATAATTTGTTTTACTAAGTTGTCAATCCTTGTTCATGAAAGATATCTTTTAAAATAGGATCTTAAAGCATTTGCTTTATATATATGCATATGAGATTTGAAATAAATCTTGAGGTGTTAAAAATATACACAACTCAGTTTGAGATAAAATATTGATACAATAGAAACAAATGTGGAGGAGAGTGGTAAGAGGTATTTTTAAATACTAGCTACAGTATTCATCAAACAGCATTTGTGTTCTTCACTGGCAAAAGTATATATAAATTGGCCTCATAAAATCATGTAAATATTTTAAATGTCTGCATTGCTCTGATTCTACTCTGCTAAAAACAACTGGTAAGAAACTGAAAAACCGGTTTGCTTCAAAATCCTCAGACTAATTTTTTAATTTGGCTAGCTGTAACTAGAGACTTTTAGAAAACAGTTCCTCACATTGCAATACAGTTATAAATAGGACCACTATAACTTAGTAAAGAAATCTTGATTTTGTACAACAATTACTGTCTAAATGCATTGAAATTGTCTCTTAAGTCTGTTCCATCCTTTAAATATTTACACAATATATTTTCTGCATGTATTAGTATTCAATTCTGTTTAATTATCCCAGTATATCTACAAGCGAGACTGAATAGGGGCTTGTGTTAACATATATGTTATGTTCTGCATACAAATAAACACAAATCAAAAAGTTTTACAGACTGAAATTAATTTTACACCGATTTTATGTTCATGTTTGGAAGCCATTACAATATGTTTCTGAGATATATGAATATTACCTTATTTTCACATTAAAAAAATGGAGTAATAAATGAGGTTTTGAACATATTTTCTTGTCTGCAGTGTATTGCAACTCTTGGTTAGAGATCTCCTGAGAAGGACATTTATGATGAGAAGGTACTGTATGTCTCAATTTAAGGATAATCTCCTGGTTAAATAAACCAAATTAAACTATCCACAGCAAAATAACAAACAGGAAAGTCTTTTGTATGATGCCAAACATCTCCATTCTTCTTTTTGTTGTTGACGTGATTTCCAACCATTTGTACCTCGTGAAGGATTTACAATAAATGAGAAGCAGAGAAGATTGCCAGTTTGTGGTGTGGGACCAGGCTTGAACCCATATATCATTTATTTTTTATTATGAAATCGGGTATGGCAAGCCTTGTTTAACCCATTCCTGCTTCATGCGATCCCTGTTTTATTCAATGTAAAACAGCCTTTAAAAAAAAAAAAAAGCAGGCTAAAAAAAATCCTGCAGATCGAAAGCCATTTCCTTTAATTAAATTCCTGGCAATAAAAAAAATATTTATTATTATATCTCTGAACTAGATGCAGTGACATCCATCATAAAGGACCACAAGTTATCTCACAAAAAGAGTGTGTGCATGAATGTCCAGCCCACAGTTTCACAAGGAGGTGAAATTTTTCAGAACAAACAGGACAGTTGCTGGAATGGAAATGGGTGCACAAAAATGCTGCTTGGCATGATTATATTTTTCTTTCATAGGAAGAAAATTCAGAGAGCTGTCACTGACTGGAGTTTGGAAGGAAAAGCCCAGATCCAAACTGCTGGTACAGGGAGGCAAAGCACCACAGCTGAGTTTGCAGGATTGTGCCCACGCGCTCTGCTTGGGCACCGCTGCTCTCGCTGAGTGCCAGGGGGAGAAATTGGCTCACAAGGGTTTCATCACCCACACTTCAAGTTAAATATCATTTAATTATTAAGGCCTTTAAAAGCAAGAAAGACTAAAAGAAAGAAGAGATCTTGGAAAGATCTGAAGGGAAAATGGCATTTTTTATTAGTATAGAGATTATTTAACTTTGGAGCTCTACTAATGATAATTTCTGTGACTAAAAATGTCCCCTTATGATTAATCAATTATGCAAACCATCCCCATTTCAAGGCTAGTAAAGACTTATTTAATGAAATTTTTCATGCATCTCATGTCTTTAATATATGATTTTTTCCTTTTGCTCTGGCAAAGCAATCAGCTCTGCAGAAGCAGCACTGTGTGTCATCAAATAAAATCATTCTCCATATCGAAAAACAATTGTTTACTTATAATACGTTTCAAAAATTGATCCTTTTAAAAGAACTGATTTGGTGTTCAGCTTGTCTGTCTGCAGCACGAATTATTCCTCCACCGGCATGCTTCAGTTCAGAGCGTTCCAACAATAATGGCATGAGGCACTAAGAACAACAGGCCACTGCAGGGTTGGTTGTTTTATTTTCCCTCCTTTCTGTTGCCCGAGGAATGATCCCATTTCACCTTGGTTATACCCTGACTCCACAGATGCCGCAAGAAGTCATTCAGTCCTTTCACTAATTCCTTTCTGAGTATTTTCTGGGAAGAAACTGGCAATAATCCCAAACTGCATGTTACATAGTGTAGGCTAGTGTATCCCTACAAAATGAGCTGACACAGCCAAACTCACTTTAGTTAAGACCAGTCTACAGCAGTCTGAAGGCGTGATGTTGGTGCCATATATGCTTCTTTACAATGCAATTTGCAAAGCCAGCTGATTGAAGGAAGAAGAAAGAATTCTTCGAGAAAGGAACTGTTTGAGACAATGGCTCAAAACATGATTCACATTTGAAGGCTGAGCTTGACATCACATGAAAGAAAGAGGTACTCACTAAACAAACAACAACATGGTAACAAGAGAGATTAATTTATTATCATGTATTAAAGTCATATGGAGATTTGGGGAAGATTGAAGGAAAGCAGCTTTCACAGTTGCACTGCTCAGGTTTAGTTAACACACAAAGATCCCATTTATGGGAATAACAATGCTTGGGTCATTAGTACTGCCGCAAGTGAGCGACTCCGCCGCTTCTCCCCTTGTCATAATCTGCGCTACACAGCGGTAAGACAATTGTCACTGTAAACCACATCCCACACTGAAAAGTGAGAAAACAATTGCAATGTGCCATTGGAATTAAACAAATAATTAGGATGAAGAAGAGCATGTGCTCTACAGTTCCAGATGCATTCCCTTCTGTTTTGAAAGATGCAATGTAACCTCAATTAAACTTGCGTTTTTAAAAGTAAATATTTATTTACTGTAGATTACCCTTCCCCCAAAAAAACCTTAGTATAAATATAAATTCCTGAAGAGTAAACTTGCATTGCATGTACTCTGTCCATGGTAAAACAGATTAAAATAAAGGAAAAGCAGGATAAAGGAGTCTCTGGCATGACTGACTCAAGATCCCCATCTAGCGTCCAGATGAAGATTAACAGAACCCTCTAAAAACTAGGGGTTTAAATTTAAAAAAAACCCAACAAGACAATAAAAAAACCCAGAGAAAACCAAAAAATGAAAACCAAAACCCAGACAAAAAAACAAAATAAGCACCAACAAAGCACAAAAAAACCACATCAAAATTTTAATTTTCGGCCACTCTTTGGGTTTTTTTCACTTTGCAAATCACTTCTAGTCTAGTCCAGTCTATTAATGTCCTTATAATGCCCTCTTACCTGTTTATTAGTATCTTTAAGGGGTACACTAAGTATGTAGGTATAATAGACCCTTCATGCATTTTCTTCTGTCTTCTCTTCAGTAGCAATTATATTTAGTGATCTGATTAACTAGGGTATAGCGTGGAGAAGGGCAGCTTTGAGTCCAACTGGTTCCTGTTAATTGCTTTTTGTTGCTGTTGTAGCTGCGCTTGCAAACATTTGTCAGAATATTTGCCATAAAAAGCAAGATCAGAAAAAATTTCTGAGTTCTCACAGGAGCAAATGTGATAGTTTGAGAACCTGGGCTCTGTTGCTACCATTTGGGCCCAACACATTCCCTTCCCATAGAAATAACCACACTGAGATAGGGTGTTATAGTCATGGGATATTCACACATTGGATCCTGCAATGGACAGAACACAGTAACAAAAACCAGGGAAATAAAAATCCCTAATATTTATTCCAGACCTATCATACACTCTAAAAACAGTATTTTAAAAGACAGTTTAAAGTTGAAGGGAGGAATTTCCCCCTTTTCTCCTCATTCTTGTTCTACTCCTCTATGCTTCCTATAGTTTGGGTAAGAAAAATGGATGGGATTTTTTTTTTTTTTTTTTTTTACAGTATACAGGACATTTATCTCTGCCAGCATCCTTTAGCTAGCAATGTGGGAAGAAACAGCTGCATGGACTCAGCAGTGTGCAGGAAAGATGCACGCTCCTCTCGGCTGCTCAAGCCTGGCTCTAACTCAGCTACATCCAAAAGTGCTGGCCCTTAGCTGCAGGCAGAGCCCTGCAAAGGTTTGTCTATCCAGGGACACACAGGACTGCCACTCTTCCATTCGGTGGTCCTGGAAGACGGAGTGCCTTGATGCTTACCTGGATCAGAGTCTCTCAGAGCCTCTCTCAGGTGCAAAGTTTCAGATGTATCTCCAGTGCTGGCCACAGTCAATTCAGGAGAAGGAGGAAGAGCACTATGGGATGCCTATTGTACTTAAAAACAAACCGCTAATGGCTGAGATGCTAAAAAATGTTGGTATTTAATATTGCTTCCAACAGGTTTGTAACAAGTATACAAAAATTTGTAAGAAAATGTCTTCTTCGGAGATATTCCAGGACTAGAGCAGTTGGGGTGAAATGAGTCTGCAGCTTCCTGAGGCTTGTGCTCCCTCTTTTCCTGTGAACTGAAACACTTGATGGGCACATTTATAAAGCTGCCCATGGTTTTCACAATTTCATAGAATCATAGAAATATTTAGGTTTGACAGAACATTTAAGATCATTGAGGTTTCCAGGCTTTTGCAATAGCCCTTATATTTACAGTGGTGAATGCCCCTAGAATTGGTAATATTTCTGAAAGTGGAATCAATTTTTCAAGATCAGGACTGTAACTAAGCACATTACAGCCATGCTGAACTCAGCGAGTGAACAAGGCCGTCCGAGCTGGCTCTTAAACCCAAGTGGATATTCTGTAAGGCAAGGATAAAGCAGTGTGTCTTCTCTATATCTAAACTTCCAGAGCAGGAGTGGGCTTTCTAACACACGAAGACCACAAACCCCTGCTGTGTATAGACACCGAGATAGTTCCTCCCATTTTTGCTTGCAGGCTTGTCACAGGAGCTGCACAAATGCAAGAGAATGAACAGGAGTGAACCCCACATGCCCTAACAGTCAGATGGACAAAGACAGGCTGGAAAAAAACAAGACAATTCTTGTAAGTGATGGACAGTTATCCATAAAGCAGTCATCCCAACAATGGCAGATCGTCTTGCAGACACCAAGGCGAAGGTGTCTATGAAGACTAAGGAGACCAATCTCTTAGACATTTTAGAGATGGAGGTTAAGGACACCAATCTTTTAGACATCTCCCAAGCCTGGGAGCTTCTGGGAAAAGGTAAAAATAGGAAACAACAGCTGGCATTCACAGGGCAAAAGGAGGTTGGAATCAACCACATCAAAACCAAAGCAAGATATCAAGGATGAGAGAGAGAATGAATACCTGAGCAGTGAAGAGGCAAAAACACAGAAACAAAAGGAGGTGAGAGGAGTAAAGCTCTTTATGGGGTGGAGCAGTGTCTTTCTTCCTCAAGACACCAAGGGCTGAGGATCAGAGATATGCTTTTGACTATTATTAATACTGTTATTTCTTTCTCAAAGTAAGAACCAATTACACCTTTCAAAGAGTAACTGGAAAATTATACATTCGTATATAATTATATACTATATGCCAACATTCTTGGATTGTTAGAAGCAAAGATATCTCCAAAAGTTTCTTTTTTCTTCAGTTTTTTAAAGCCAAATCTGCTGACTTTTTCCATTTTTCTGGCTAAAGCAGTGTAATTGGATATAAATATATACAGTGCATGTGTACTTCCTTTAATTCACTAATAGCTGTTCTTTGTCTGTACTTATACAAACTGTTAAATATTTTGTTTAACATAAACAATGGAGAAATGGCAAACTGACAAATAAAATGAATATTAATAAATTTCTCATGATCTTTTATGTACCAGTGAAATAATCACTTTCTCAATGGTGACTGCATCTTTTCCACTCATATTCATCAAGGTTCATTATCAATGCTCTTCATGCTTTCAAGAGGAGCCTTTGCATCCAAATTTCTTTCCTCTTCAGATCATCTCTGGAATTCCTTCTCCACCACACTTCAATTCCCTCATTTCCTATGATTACCCAAAAGAAGGTTGTATGGCTTCCTGTCTGGTATGTAAACACCTTTCCATTAGTAGTTCAGTGGGAATACTTTTTGTAGGACTACATGCTGCTGTTTGATAAGATAGCAGGAATGAAGCTATTTTCTGATTTAAAGATAGGGTGACTCTCCTGAATGCCTGTGTGGCAGTTAAAAAGTTCTAAAAACATTTGGATTCCCATTAGTACTCTGATGGTAGGGCACAGATAAAACATGTCAAATTTTATCAATACACTGAAATTTCCTCAGTTTTTAAGGTGGAAATGACATCCTAATATATCAAGCATTAATTCTTTAGATAAACCAAAAGTCACAGAAATTAAGGGACCTGTAGGGTGAAGATTGTACAACAAACCCTGGCCTCATTTGCAAAGCTTTTATCCAAGAAAGGGCAACTTCACAGGGATTTCTTGGTGAAGAAGCTTTCAGCTATAAAAACTGACAAGGTTTACAGTTATAAATCAGTTCTCCACTATCATCACTATCTGACCACCAAGCATGCTGTCTCACTTAGACTTTTTTGTGAAATGTACTGGGAAAGTTATACTGACAGCATTGTCAACAGTAATTTCTGAGCATTGTGGGCTTGACACACACAAGAAGTATTTGTTTTCTACTTAAATTAATTATTTTTATAAATTAATATGTCCTCAGACTGGCTCAGTAACTTTGCAAAAGTATCAGTGAATTTGAGGAGCAGTCTCCCATTGTAACTGTGGAAATGGCTTTGGTAATATTTCCTCGTAGCTCACAAGTGCTCTCTTTCTTGGGCATGATGGTACTATTTAATAGTAGGCTCACAGCCTTCTCTCAGGCCGTCTATGCAGATTTTAAAAAATCAGTAGTTTTTCCTGGCATATATAGTCTTTTCCTCAGTCCTGTCTCACCAGTCTCCTTCTGATGACTTGGTATATCATTAAGGTTGTATTTATGTAGCCCTTAAGCAGTGTGCTGTCACCTGGTATCAATGTGATGATAGACAGATTGGGAAAAAAGCTGTCTCAGACTCCAAATAAAACCAGAGAACAACATGTCCAGGCCTCCACACTGCCAATCTAAATCTAGCTGGGGTGCAATCACCAAAGCTGTAGTCTCAGCTTTGGGCTGGTAAACTCTCCCTTTGTGCTCTTTGTATCCCAGGGAAATCATCACTCATCTCTGGCTATGAGTAGTCAGAAACTGAAATACAGTTTAATATTTAAACCAGACATTGTTTATTCAGAGTGGGAGAGACAGAAGATACTGACAAAGACAAAAAACAAAGTACAAGCCTGACCAGAACCTTCCTAGAGGAACCTAAATATCAAATATCATTGTGAAACAGTGGTATCATTAACCTTCCATGGTGCTGACTCCCTCTCTAATATCAGTAATCCTCCACAGGTCACCCAAAAACTTCTCATCTTTCAAAAGATTTGGTACTCACTTCCAAGAAGAGACTGGGGCAATACCACCCCACTTTCCTCACAGGCCCCAGACAAGGAAGCACCTCTGAACTGTACTCATCTCAGCCACAGCAGCGGCTGCTGCTTGAGAACTGCTTTAAATCAACACATTTACCAGATGCTCGGCCCTGCCAGCCTTGGCAGCTGAACCATCTGTCTCAGTCCCTGTGATGGAGTAGACTTGGTGGGCTGCTTGCAACTCCCATGGGACCCTCTGCACAGACCATACACTGCTGGGAATGGCAATGCACCAGGGCTCTGCCAGCAAAACACGATAAATTAATCTAGCTGAGTGCCCCGGGGCAAAATTGAGGGTAGTATCTGCCACAAACTGTTTCCCTCAATCTGCATCCCAGAGGAGGTAATCTTTATTTTCATGTAGAACTGCCGGTTTCAGAAGAGATGACAGCCTTGGATTTTAAATCTACAAAGGCTTTTTAAAGTTCTACCAACTCCTTCTTTCTTCTATCTTTTGGCTGAAGTCTGGAGAAATTGTTATCACTTGCCCTTGGAATTCAATGCTTCTCTCTTTCCTGGCTGCCTGAAGGATCTTCTCCTTATCTCTCAATTCCACTAAAGTCAGAAGCATTGTGTTCTTGGAAGGAGTACCCTTGAGTTGGTTGTGGGTGAGTATTTTACAGCATCAATCAATGCAGAAAACATCCTCATTCTCTGGCAGCTCACAAATAGCAGACTGTATTTTTTCTAGGAAATCCACTAGATCTTTTCTATCATTTCCAGCTGAAGATACTGAGATTTATTCACAACAAGGGTCTGGTTTAAATACTAGCTTTTTTGCTTTTTTTTTTTTTTTTTTCTGTTTAGCCTGCACGCAGAAGGCTTTTGTGTCAAGCCATTGATCTGTGCAGTCAATCTGATTTCCTCTTTATCCATGGAGAGCAGTAGTAGTCACTAACTTTGCTAGAAGCTAAACATCATCTAAAAGACAAATCCAAAACCTGCATTAGTAATCAGGATCTGAAGAAGCAATGTTACCATTCCCTCCTTATTCTTTTTCTCTCCCTTACTTTGGAGATCAGTCATTGGCAGGGTGAAGAAGAGAGTGTTGGCACAAAAGACCTCTGATGAAATATCATTTCATAAAATTGATTCAACCCTCTGAAGTACTTTTATGACCCAGAGTAAAAGCCCAGAGCCATAATGGCTTAACAATACATAGGACTATAAACTTTGCTGTACTGGGGGACAATCTCAGTAAAGACAGAGTAAGACAGAGGAGTGCAGGAGAACTGCATTCTGCTTCTGTCTCCACCACTGAGCTGTGCTGGGCAAATCACCCCAGCTGCTGCTGCCTCCTGGACCCTTCCACATTTTGTGCATCTAGATTGGGGTGGAAGGGTATAGCATGCGGTTAAAAAGAGGCTTCAATCTCTCAAGATTGTATACAGTACCAATTACTGTTAATCATAAAATCCAAGGCAAAGAGTGTATGTCCCAGGCTGCAGTGGCTCCTGGATGTGCACGTGAGGGATGCTCATGATTTCGCAGTATATGGAGTGTGATGGGCAGCACTGTGTACCTGATGACTTTCCCCACCTTTGCTTCTGAAAGCGTTGCTGCCAGCAGGGGTAACTGAAGGAGATGAAAGAAGGGCCTCTCCTTCAGCAGCCAGTTTATGTGACACTGAGAGAGTGAGGAGGGTGCTACAGCCATCCTTCTGCTCTCTTCAGTATCACCTCTGGGTAACAGAGAGGCAAGACTGCTGGCTGCAGAAGGCCTGGCTGGGCAAGCTGTGCCTTTGCATAAGCCATAGTGATGGTGAAAGAAGCAGAAAAGGGGCTTTGAGGGTGTAGCAGAGAAGAGGACAGGAGACAAAGCCCCACAGAACTGAATGACAGGTGGTTGAGGCCTTCAAGGATGAGAAACAAGATAATGCAAGAGCAGAACAATGGCAGACATTTGATGACAAATTCTTTTCCAGGAGACTTTAACCACAAAATCTGACATTCTCTACTGAATGCTATAGCCTTATGCTGACGACCACAGTGCCACTGTATTCATTAACATCTTCAAGTCATACTTAATTATAGTTCTTAATTGTCTCTTTTTCCTCTGTTATTTTCCTCCTAGATTTCACATCCTCATTTCTCTTTCTGATTTTGCTTTTTGTTGTTCACTTTCCCATCTCTTTAAAATTCTATTAATTGCCTGAGACTGCAAAGATTTTATTTAAAAGTTTATATTAAAATAAAGCATCCCTCACTGAGTGCCTGATAAAATGAAAGTACATGTTAGTCCATATTAGATGTATTACAGGAATGATCTTTGCTGTAAAGTTTTAGATCTCACTGTGCTGAAAGGGTGGAGTATGGAGAAATCCATAGATCCTAATTAAGTGACCATCAGATACTCAAAAAAAAAAATATGGGTACAATTAAATTTTGCTGCGTCACCTCTGTGCCATGTTGCAATTACACCCACCCTTTTTTCACTGGATGTGCTGAGGAGCAACTACCTAGGGTGTGATGGAAATAACGGCACAAATTCTCTACCAGCCAGAGCTCCTCCACTCTAGGCACTTCCACCTCTTGTTACTTTCTGAGCAAGCTGTTTCTGGTACCTTGTTGCAGGTTAGATCTTCATGAGGACTAAATCAGATTAGCTCCACTGACTGCAGGGGAGTCATATCAGTATAAATCAATTCAGACTGTGATAAAATCTTCTTGAAACTAATTGAAGTGCTCTTCATTAGGAAACTTTCAAGAGTCTAAATTGATTAAAATCAGGAGATTATTATTTGACATAAACTGCAAGAATCATATATATGGCAATTTTTACCTATTTCCTTTTACAAATTAACAACAAATGAGTTATAAATTTGTGATATACACTTATTATTTGAAGTCAGTGGAAACGATGAATAATTTAATCCTTAAATTGTGTATCTGCAGGACTTATTAAGAATTTGGTATTCACAGTCTCCGATATTTATTTTTGTTTTGACTGAACACACAGATCAGTGATGGATTTCTGCTCATTAGTATGAATTTTATGTTGTTGCACATAAGATTTACTATCCCATAAATAATATCAGCAAACTCATTTGTTAGTACAGCCTGACAAAATGAACACAAAACGAGTATAAGCACAGCTGCATATAATGTAGCTAGAAACTGAATATTCACAGAATTTGACCTTTTCAAAGCCTCTTTGTATGAGTCTGGTTTTAGTATGCTGCAAAGCAGTCAAATCTCTAATGTACTTGGGAGAAAACTGAATTTATGTTCCTTTACACCTTTATAAATAGCCTCAAAGGGAATTGAAAGTATATGCTGATGAGATGCTGAAAAGGTAACAGCTGGGGGAAAGGTAGAGACAAAGAGCTGGGCAGAAGGTGGACCTTGGGCATATGATGAGAAAATAATAAAGTAAATTCAATCTGCAAATATGCTGAGAGCAGAGAGAGGCAGCACCTGCTCTGGGACCACATGGTGAGCCAACAGTCAAAATAGCCATGGCTGGTTAGAGAGAAAATTTACAGAGGTTAGAGAGGTTAGGGGTTGTCCTTTTTTTACACCCTCACCCCTAAGCTCTGCCTATTTCTTGCCATGGCTCCTTTTCCTTTAGGGAATTTCTAGCAACCATACAATCTTTCTGCTGCATTTTCAGAGCTGAAGCAGCTCTGGGGCATCCCTGCTGTCAAGCCTCATACCCACAGTCTCAGGGTGGTAGCCTGAACCTCCCCAGAGAGTGTATGGGGCTTCGTAGCTCTCTACAGGAGGCCTGTGAAACTCTGCCAACAGGAGTATTTCCCTTCTCCTGGGTCAATTTGCTTTGTTTGAAGCCTGTTATGTTTGCCCTTGAAATAACTTCTCCTGCAGTGGAAATCTCTGTTTGCTCTCATTTGATACTGTTTTTCTCAGGCAGTGGTTTTTGGTACAGCATTACGCTGGTATTTGAAACAGCCTTCTTGAAAGCAGGACAGTTTTTGTCCAATTACTTTCAGAATTTGCTGGAAGTCCACTTGCCTGAGCAGAGGTAGACAGTAGAAATGTTTTTTTAATATGCAACTACAAAGTGTCATGTTATTTTTTAGAATTAAATGGGTAAAAATCTTTCTGTGGTTCTACATAGGTTTTTTTCTTTGTTTGTGGGTTTTAGTTTGAGGTTTGTTTTTTTTTTTGTCTTTTGGCTGGTGAATGCTTTGACATTAAGGGTTTAATCACAGATTCATAAAATAGTTTGCATTAGAAGGAACGTTTGCAGGTTATCTAGTTCAATTCTCCTTGCACTGAGCAAGGACATCTTCAGTGAGATCAGATTGCTGAGAGCCCCAGTCCAACCTGACCTTGAATGTTTCCAGGAATGTTTCCAGGAATGTTTCCAGGAATGCCACCTCTCTGGGCAACCAGTGCCAGTGTTATACCACTCTCATAATAAAAAATGTATGCCATACACCTAATTGAAATTGACCCATCTTCAGTTTACCTGTGCAATGTCCAATTGCAACAGGCCCTACTGAAAAGTCTGTCCCCATCTTCCTTATAAAGCCCTTTAAGTATGGAGAGGCTGCTGTAAGATCTACCTGGAGACTTCCCTTCTTTGGTCTGAACAATCCCAACTATCTCAAGCTTGTCTTCATGGGAGAGGTGCTCCAGCCCTCTCATCAACTTCATATCCCTTTTCTGAGATATGTCCAGGTCCTCCCTCCCCAGAGCTGAACACAGTACTCCAGGGAGGTCTTACAGGAGTGGAGTACAGGGGGAAAATCACCTCCTTGATCTGCCAGTCACGCTTCATCTGATGCAGCCCAGGATACGTTGGCTTCTGGGCTGCAAATGCACAATGCTGGGTCACATCCAGCCAAATGTGTATGTGATACATGTATATGATATATGTAATACATGCTCAACTTACTTGCAGGGTTTCTGTTGTTCCTCCTTTCTTGATGCTTCAGACAGTTTCTTTTCCTAGATAATTTTTATTGAAAGATGAGAAAAATGCAAAGCCCCAGCTTACAATCTCAGCTGAGAAATGAGTCATACCACCATGGACACTTCCCAATAATGCTGCAAGATTTGTGTGCATGATTTGTAGTCATAGTTTGCAGGAGAAAGGAGAAACTAATTATAACTATGTGTCATGGCAATGTTTCTCAGTGAAAAAAAAAGAAATACTGTCAGGGAAAAATGAGGCCTTAAAGGCCCTTTAGGGGGGAAGGCGTAGCTGACAAAAATAAAAATGGGGGAGGTAGGGATACCCTGGAGAAGCTGCATCCTCTTGGACTGAGCCTGTATTTGGAATCCCTCTGAGAGGAGGCTGTTTGTGCAGCCTGCTGTCAATAAATAAAACATTCACAAACTAGGTCAAGATTAGAGCTATGAAACACTAACAAAACTAGATGATGAGAGGCTCTTTTATGTTGTTGAATAAATACACCAAGACCCATGAGCTGAAACTACTAAAAATTACTTGTTACTAACTTTAAAAATCCAGGGGGAAAAATGAGGCCCATATGAAAGAATTATCTGGAAAAAATACTTTGGGCAGAATAAGTATCCAGTGTATGGCTGCACAACTTTGGTTAAAACTTTTCAGGTTCAGGAACTTGAACACCAAAGAATTTTTATAAGTATTAGATATTTGTCAGAGACCTGTTTGGCATATCCAGCCTTTATAGTAGAAACAAAATTTAAAAGGAAATAATTCAAATAAACATGTTTTGTTTATTGTATTTTCTAACAGTCTTTATGATTCAGCCCAATCAGTGTACATGATTATCAGAAATGCCTTGGCAGAACTACTAGAAGCAAAACAAAACAAAACAAAACAAAACAAAACAAAACAAAAAAAAATACTATCAGCCAACTCATGACAGGCAAAGCAAGTGTCAGCATGCTGAAGGCATATTATTGAACAAGACCTATCCCAGGCCAATCTTCTGGTTTCCATGAAGTTTCACTGCCATGTTTACAGAAACAGAGGATCAAAGAATCATTTAGGTTAGAAAAGATCTCTGTGATCATAGAGTTCAACCTTTGACCAAACAACCACGACACTTAATGCCACAAGTCATTTCTCGAACACCTCCAGTGATGGTGACTCCACCAGCTCCCTGGACAGCACATTCCTATGTTTAACAACCCTTTCTGTGAAGAAATTCCTCCTGATATCTAACCTGAATCTCTCCTGATGCATGTTCAGCCAGCTGTTGACCAGCACCCCCAGGTCCTTTTCCCCTGGACCTTTCCAGCCACCCTTCCCCAGGTCTGTAGCTCTGCCTGGGGTTATTGTGGCTGAAGAGCAGGAGCAGGAAGCATGCTTTGTACACCCTCTGCCTCTGAGGCTGGGAACTGGGATGGTGCAAA